>SNQJ01S0034308.1:7928-64083 GCA_010110895.2 Picea sitchensis | reverse complement strand
CAACATTGGGAAATGTTCGTCACATTGCGATGTTGGAATATGTTCGTCAGAATGTGATGTTGGGAAATGTTCGTCGCATTACGACGTTGGGAAATGTTTGTCACATTGTGACATTGAGGAATTATCATCACATTGCAAGGTTGGGAATTTGTTTTCACATTTGCAATGCTGGGAAATGTTCATCAAAATGCAACGTTGGGAATTATTCATCACGATGCGAAGTCAAGAAACAATCGACACATTGTAGAATCATATTTAACTTTTGTGGCATTGGGAAATGATCGTCACAAGGCAATGTCAGGAAATGTTTGTCACATTGCGACATTTAGAAATGTTTGTCACATTGCGGTGTTGTAAATTTTTTATCACATTCAGATGTTGGGACATTTTGACAAAAATATCTCAACAATGCAATGTCATGAAAATTTCCCAATGTCGCATTGCGAGAAACATTTGCCAATATCACGATGTCATGAACATTTTCTAATGTTGCATTGTAATTAACATTTCCCAACCTAGTGTGACGTTGACAATTTTTTGTAAAAATGCGATGTGGGGAAAAATATTTTACTTTGCAAACAATGAGTTATACTTATTTATAGGAGATTGATAGAAAATCATCTTCAACTTTGCAGGTAATGAATTATACTTATTGTAAGGACATTGATAGAAAATCATTCAATAATTTATACGCATATTAAATACATTTGACATAAAAACGTATTCAAATTTTTAGATGATGATTTATACTTTTTCTAATGACATCGATAACAAATCTACTTGATATATATTTTGCAGATAATGATTTATTCTTTTTATAAGGACATTTAAGTAGGGAAATGTTCGTCACAATGCGACGTAGGGAAATGTTCATCATAATGTGATGTTATTCACAATGCAATGTTAGTCACAATGCATTGGAAATGTTCATCATAATGCAATGGAAATGTTAGTCACAATGAGATGTATGGAATCATGTTTTACGTTTTAGACAATGATTTGTATTTTTCCTAAGGACATTGATAACAAAAGGGAAATTTTTGTCACATTGTGACAATGAGAAATGTTCGTGAGACTGTGACATTAGGAACTGGTCGTCACATTGCAACGTAGGGAAATGTTCGTCACAATGCAACGTAGGGAAATGTTCATCATAATTCAATGTTTGGAAACACTTGACACAGTGTAGAATCATATTTTACTTTTGCGATGTTGGGAAAATGGTCGTTATAATGTGGCGTCGGCACTTTTTTGTCACATTGCGACGTTCGAAAAAGTTCGTCACATGGCGACATTGGGAAATGTTCGTCACAGTGCGACGTTGGGAAATTATTAATACATTATGTTAACCTCATAAAATTATTAATATGCCGATTAGTAATGCCAACAACAACCACTTTTAAGTAAAAAGAGGTTGATATACGCTGTAATTTTGCATATATCAAAAAGGTGGAAAATGGCGCCATTACGTAACCAATAATATTAATACAATTAGTAAAGTGGTTACATAACATGGTTAATACATTATGTGGCATAGTAATGTTGCTATGTTCGTCACATTTCAACATTACTATGTTCGTCACATTTCAATATTACTATGTTCGTCACGTTGCAATGTTGGGATAAGTTTTTAGTATGGTCAACATTTCAATATTACTATGTTCGTCAAGAGAAATATACTTTTTGTTTGAAGTTGGTCTTGTTCTTTACATTGAAGAGTGTGTCACATAGCCATATTTAGAAAGCAATAATTTTATAAGGTTGACATTGATATTTGTGGCATACAAGAAGATGACATTGAATTAAGGAGTAAAATTGTGAGAGATTAAGTTTCACTCTCATAAATTAAGAAGTAAACATTAAAATTAAGCCATATTGTGGCATATTAAATCTAATAAGATGAATAACTTGAATGGATTGAGCCATATTGACAATTATTGGGTTGTCATTCCATTTAAGAATAAACTATTCATCAAAATTTAATATCGTTTAAAAATAAAATATTTTCCAAACTGATATAGCATTAATTGTATTCAAACATTATAATTCATTGTGTTTATTGCTGCTATGAAGATTTAAATGCAATGATGTTTAGATTTAAATGAAATGATGTTTATTGATTGTATAATAAAGATTTAAATTCACTATTTCCTCGAGAATTATATTTATTGTTTAGTCAATATTAACATTATATTGGTGTAATATTATTAAACTTAATGTCACATTGTTAACATAACATTATTAATGAAAGATATTCAACCTATATTAACATTAATGTAACATTATTAAAATTATATTTATGTAACATTATCATTATTAAGATTACTAATGTAACATTATTGTAATATTAATGTGTCATTAATATAACTTTATTAATTAAGTGGGTACTTTCATAACATTAATATCAATAATTATAAAATTAATGTTATATAGTTATTGGAAACATAATTATTTATATTTAAAAATAAGAAAAATTTACATTAATATCACATTGTTAACATAACATTATTAAGGAAACATCTTCAAGGTAATATTATTAACATTAATGTAACATTATAAAAATTATATTTATATAACATTATCATTATTAAGATAATTAATGTAACATTATTGTATTATTAATACATTAATAATGTAACATTATTAATCAAGTGAGTATTTGCATAACATTAATATCAATAATTATAAAATTAATGTTATATAGTTATTGGAAACATAATTATTTATATTTAAAAAAAATATATATATATATATATATATATATTTTAATTTTTTTATTTTAATTTTTTTTAAATTATTAGATTCAATTACTTTATTTTAAGTTTTATTTTAAATTTTCTAAAATTATTCGATTCAATTACTTTATTTTATTAAATAAATAATAATACTTAGTATTACTATATTATTATATATTTATTTATTACTATATTTATTATTGTATTACTATATTTATTCATTACTATTAATGTGTTTTACATTAGTAGTACATTACCACAATATGATATTATTACATTAATTTAAAATAACAATAATATTACATTGATACAATAATAATATTATTTTGGGGAATAATATTATTACTATGAGGATTTTTAATAATATGAAGATTATATATTAATGCTAATAAATGATTATATATTTATTAACATGCATAATATAGATATATTTACAAAATAAATAATCAAATTTGTAGACTATACATATAGGGTTTAGGGTTAAGGAAGGATATTTAAGAGATTAATTAAATATGGTAATTGATTATACTCATTTCAAAAATTTCTCCACATAGTATACAAAGTTTTCCAAAATTTTATCAAAAACATTAGTTTGAAATTTAATTACTCTCCCACATTCATATTATTTAAACTATTCAATTAAATCTACAAAAATTTTAAAATTTATTAAATTTATTAAACATAATTTTTTAAAGTTTAAAATATTAATTATTGAACTTTATTGTCATATTACTATATTTATTTATTACTATTAATCTGTATATAAAATTAATACATTAATAATATAACATTATTTTTTAACATCAATATTACATTAATAATATATTAATGTTTAAACATTAACAACATTACTTTATTTTCAAGACTATTAATAATAATGTTAATAAATAACAATATTACTTTACTTTTAAGATTATTAATAATATTACTTTCAAAATTATTAATAATAATGTTAATAAATAAATTATTATTAAATTATTAGGGTTAGGGTTAGGATTTAATTTAAAAATTCAATTTATGAGAGAAGAAGTATATAACTGATTTGCATAGTGTGAAATTATTTTCATATTTATTAACTGGGATTAAATTATTTTCCTATTTATTAAGGCTGAGCCATATCTCTGTTGTAATAGTAGAGTCTTAATCCGTTGATTTAAAGGACTGGTTATGCAATGGGCATGCATCCACCTCTCCATGATAGCGAATTACTTGTACCTTCAAAAGAATCACTGCATTGTAGTTTTTCCTAATCTCCCAACGAAAATATTATAAGGAGGGAAGAGGTAATTCATTAAGGAGGTGGCCAGGTACCAGAGGGAAGAGGTAATTCATTAAAGAGGCTGCCAGGCCAGGCCACTCGTCGATATGAAGGTGGTAAAATGTAACGACACGTAGGGAAGAGGTAATTCATTAAGGAGGCGACCATGCCACTCGTCGATATGGGAGGTGGCATGGCATAATGCCATTTCATGTTTCACATGGCAAAGCACTTCACATCCACGCCCTCACATCCATGCGCCCGCCCTGGTAAAAAAAAATGACACACATACGCCCACACAAAGCACTTCACATCCACGCGCCCGTCCTGGTAAAAAAATGACGGGCACTGTAAAACACACAGAAGAAACGGCAAGGTAGATACTCAAAATTCAGAATCCACGCTGCCACAAGCTGCCATACGTATCTGCCCATGAACAATAATTTTTGTTGTTATTTCTTAATCATTGAATGTGGCAATCTCTTGGTGATCAAGTAATTTTTTAATCTTATTTAGTAAATGTGAAAAAGTAATCACATAAACGTACGTCTTTATAAATGAGCGGAAGTTAATTTATCAAAATCTCATCCATTGATTAGAAAGGACGACGAAGAATATGCCAACATCTTCAATTACCAACCCTAAGATTGAAATTTATGATTAAAAGGTTGATTAATCCACCGATTCCAATAGAGGGGACGCCTATCGACGTAATTAATCCACCGATTCCAATAGGAGGAAGCCTATCAGGGTAATAAACTTTAAAAACCCAAAATTTGAGGCTTACTCATAATATATATAAACTAAAATAAGAGAAACATACCATACTCATAATATAAACTTTAAAAACATAAAATTTGAGGCTTACCATATTCATAATATAAACTTAAAAAACCAAATGGATGGAGACACGAGGGAGGTCTAACATATTCATAATATAAACTTTAAAAACCTAAAATTTGAGGCCTAGCATATTCATAATATAAACTTAAAAAACCTAAAATTTGACGCTACCATATTCATAATTTAAATATTTCCATTCAAATCCATATCTAACGGATGGAGACATGAGGACGGCCTACCATTTTCATAAAGAAAGTCCCTCAGTGGATGGAGACATGAGGGAGGCCTACCATATTCAGAAAGTCACTCAGTGAATTCGACCCACAACTTCCTAATTATAATTAATAACTTATAAAGATTGTTATAATTAATAACTTATAAAGATTGTCACTGAGTGGATCAACTTCAACTTCCTACTTATAATTAATAACATTCAACCAGACCCTGACTAACCTGATAAACTAACCCATGATTCCAGCATATTCATATAATGCGTGTTTCCCCTCCACCCCGCGACAGAAATAATGTTTCATGTAATCTGCATGAATGAAATTACTGAACAAGCATGGATGAGTTTCATCAATGAGTTCCAGTGCTGGACCGATCTCTGCTTCGGATTCAGGAGCATAAAAGCCTACAATCGATAACCTAGCCCTGCAGTTTTGTCATTGCTCGATGCTCTACGCTCTTGTATCTTGCATTCGTCATTACCTGGAAAATCCGCCACATTGTATTGATTCAAATTTTTCTTAAACGACGTTAGGATAAGAGGACGATTAATCTGTAAGGATCATAAGTTTAGTTCTATCAAGTTTCCAACGTTGATTACCAGAGCTTTTGATACCATCATACTCATATAATGAGTGCTTCCCCTCCACTCCGCGAGAGAAATAATGTTTCATGTAATCTTCATGAATGAAATTCCTGAACAAGCGTGGATGAGTTTTATCAATGAGTTCTTGTGCTGGACAGATCTCTGCCTCGAATTCAGGAGCATAAAAGACTCCAATAGACAGCCTAGCCCTGAAACGGTCTGTCATTGCCCGATGCTCGACGCTCTTGTATCTTCCATTAGTCATTACCTGCAAAACCAGCCACATAGTACTCAGTAAAACGTTTATTAGACGAAGTTAGGATAATATGGCTAATAATGTTTAATGATCATAAGTTTACCTCTATCAAGTTTCCGACGTTAATAACCAGAGCATAAGGAATTGGCTGCACAGCTATCCATTGGTCATCCTTGCGGACATTTAATCCTACTACTTCATCATCCTGTAGTAAGAGTGTAATGCCAGTCATGTCTGCATGTGGACTCAGACCGAAAACAAGATCTCGTGTGGGGCACTGAGGATAGTAATTCATCCTCATTTTTTGGTATGAATTTCCAAACTTCTTCTCAAAGAAATCAAGCTTCAACTGTAATGTTTCCGCAATTAATCTCAACAGCTTCCCAGCAAGTCTTTTAATTTCAGTATTGTATGAATCCACAATTTCCCTGCCAAGCAACCCGCAGTACCATCTGTAAAATACCAGCAATCCCGAATTCCACCATGTATATATTTCCCATAGGAATTGTCCAAAACCTAATGCAATTTGTCCACCAAAAGGCTATATCTAAAAAAAAACAAGTCCATAGTATAAATGGGTCAAACTAGCTTTATAGTTTATATGGGTATCATGGATTCAGTATCTGAATAGCGTATTGCCATATCGGATATGAAAGTGAATGTGTACTGTCAAAGGTTGTATTAGTTATTGGCCATATAGAGTATGCAGAGCTGGAAACAGTGAAATTTGTATCAAAGCTTAAAAATTTAAAAAGAGAAAACAGTTTCTACATTTTCGTGACCCAGAAACAGATATTTGAAACAAATCAGATGAAAGATGGGAATTATATCAAAATGTTTTTCATTTCATTTTTAGTATATATTTCAGTAGAAACTAAGTTCATTTTATAAGTTCGTGATCGTTACACAGTATTGGTCAGGGTGTTTTTTATCCTGAAAGACTTGCACGGTTGTTCATGTTCTGATTTGTGGAGGGTCAAGGGAGCATATATAATAGTAGAGTCTCACTGGAGTGGAACACGCAGGATTGTTCTAGAATTCCACTTGGCAATGACTAGAAGTAGCTACAATCATGCATTTTGTCAGCCGCTTGATAGCACCCATGCTTTCTGGGATGTCATTTAGCACCATCAAAGAAGTGGCTCGAAAGTTAGACCAAAAAAATGCCATTGAACACAATCAAAAAGTAAGACAAAAATTATGATTAAGAATTCTTTTGAAATATTTAAAACCCACCCAGAATTTTATATTATTTAGGAATTTCGATAAAGAAATAGCCAGCTTGACTAACAAACAGACCTGAAAAATAGGTATACACTGGAAGGTCTACTTTGTGTTTTCACATATATATACAGGCATACCTTATATTGCAGTCAGCACACAGTTATTGATTCCAGTCAACACACAATTCATGATTCCAACTTTTCCAATCCACCTTTTGAAACATCCCTTGAGCACAAGTGATCCAGAGAGACTGAATTCGAGCCTGCTTGCTTAAGTCAGACAAAATTGAATACGGGATGGATTAGGTCAAGTGCCCAGCATGTGGTCATCAAGAATCTTAGATAATCTCAATTCGTAGAGACTGCCTATCTCACTTACGCAATGACTGACTGCCTTGACTCAGAAGAGAAGGAATTCAATAAAATAAATAAATAAAAGGCAAATCAAGCCAGAATCGAAAGTGAAAGTGTTGTGTAGATACAATTACAAATATAAATAAATGTCACGCTGGGTGGTAGTAACAGAGATGGTAGTGGGAGACCATGACTCAAAATAATTTTGATCATAAATCGGCCACAGATGGAATAGCTAGTTCATGATCATAGTATTTCTGTGGTATGTAAAGTGAAGAAGGGAATTCTGGATGAAGAAACCAAGACTTCAACTCTCCAATGCACAGGGAATTCCGCTTTATGCACTGAATCCATTGAAATCTTCTTCGATAGAAATCCAGATCTGTTTGCGTTTCTCCTCGGGAGCGGACTAATCGTTCAGTGCGGATTCAAATGCTTTCTTGTAGTGCAAGCAATCCATCTTGGGTTCATTCGAGGCCAATATGGTGAGCGCAGTCTTCGTCAATCGGGTTCAATTAATTCCGATTCCTTTTTACTGGCATTCTTATACACATAATTTTTAATATATTTACAATCACAATATACTAAAAATATTGTGATTTTGAAATAAAAAAATATTGGTCAACATTTTCAAGATATGCTTCAATTGCTTTGTTTCTATGAGTCATTAATGTCGTTAAACCATTATGTTCTAGAGATATGTTCAAGATTATAATGGATAATTAAATTTAATAATGAATAAAAATTATATAATATTTGTATTTTTTTTACATTGGATGTATATATCTATGTCAATCTACTCCTTTATATCTTTGTTGATTTACATTTATATATTGAAATTTAAAGGATCGAAGTTACGTGTTGAGAAAGATTTATTTATAGTTTATAATATTATTTTATATCTTTGTTGATTTACATGATTTACATTTATATATTAAATTTATATGATTGAAGTTACGTGTTAAAAAAAAATTATTTATCAATTTAATAATGCTAAAATAATAATAATAAAATAATTTAAATTAAATTTTAACAATAATAATTTAATTTAATATATTTAGTCTAGTATTAAGAAAGATTTTGATACACAATTTAAATATTTAATAATTTAAAGTTTTAAATTAAATTTTAACAATAATAATTTAATTTAATATATTTAGTCTAGTATTAAGAAAGATTTTGATACACAATTTAAATATTTAATAATTTAAAGTTAATTTTAAGAAAAATTTAGATATAAGGTTTGAACTAGTATAATTACATAAATAAAAGTGTTCGTTACTATTATTATGTTTGAAAGGTTTAAAATGATGATATATATCAACCACTTTTACTTCTGTGGTTGTGCTAGTATATATATAATGTGAGGGGTATACTTAAGTAGATTTAACAAAAATGATGGTTAACTTATTAACTTATTTCATCATTTGTTACATCACAACCCATACAATTTTTTCTTAATGCATCATATTCAATTATTATTATATATTTTTGGATTTGTATCATAAAATTAAGATTTTTTTAAGAGAAAAGGAATAATAAAAATAGGTTTTTCACATTGCATCATATTCAAACTTTTTAATTATTATTATTATAATATATTTTTTAATGAGTATTACAAAATGAAGACTTTTTTTTGGGGGGCGGGGAGAAGTTCATCATTTTAATATTACTAAAATTCGTTTTTAAAGTTCAAACACTAACATAAGAGTTTGAAAAAATAGATTTTTCCCAAATGGTGAGTATCTACAATTCAAGTGTATAAATTCAAGCAAACTTGAGAGTTAAACTAGTCGGGGCTTGTTTATATATCTACCCCTCCCATGATAATATGTCATTTGCAAGGCCTACTGTGATACCCATCGAGCGCTTGCACTCCTTGGGAAGATTCATTGATGAGTGAGATGAAGAGCACAAGGGGGATGTGATCAGTTGGGAAAGAACTTGTCTTACAGGCATGAGAAAGATCACCTTGTGGAACAATGGTGACGTGTGAGCCGAAGGGGGAACACACCCTTCTTCCCTTGCAACGGACGACGGAGACTTGGGTTGCATTTGGAAAAGGATGAGGCAACTTGGGAACACGGACCAAGGAGTGGACCCGTCTATCCTTGGTAACATGGGCGCATTAGAGAGGTTGGACGACCCCATAGACAAAGCCATGAAGAGTCACGATGATTGACACAAGGAAATGGGTGCACGTCCAATGATGGGGCATGTCGGTCCAAGAGATGTGATGGTTGATGGGTGGACTAGATCGTTTGGGTGCGCTGGTTCCACGAGGGGGAACGATGGTTCTGTAAAGTGTGACGATTTGCAAAGGGGCACGCCAATTCGATTGAGTGTGCCAATTCACAAAGGGGTGTGACATGCCCAAAGGATGCAAAGTTTTGCATTGGTGACCTTGGATTCCATATAAGAGCACAAGATGCAAAACTAAAGGCAAAAGGACGTGTGAAGGAAAGAGATGTGAGGTAATTTAAGGCTAGGCGCAAAAGTGGGGTGCACCACATGATAAGGAAAGGAGGAGAAATGGAGGAAGTCTTGGTGTGACAAATACACAAGTCTGGACAGTTCTGTTGAATGGGGCAAGTCATGAGACTCTAGCCATTTATGTAACTGGGATAGTAGTCTTGTCTTTGTAATGCATTGTTTTTTTTTTTGCAATAATAAACAAAGTCGAGTATTAAGAAATGTTGGTCCCACCTACACTATATATGTGTCTCTTGTGTTTCACATGTTTTTTGTTGTATGCGAGAATGCCTCATTGTTGAATAATGTTAACAAATGTCTAAGTATACGACCGGGTTGCATAGAGTAAAAGTGTGACTCGTCCATATCCTAGAACATAGTATGGGTATGCTCTAGGTGAAGAGGCATAGTCTAGGTGAATTATCCTTGGGTCAACCAAGCTGCCAAGAGAGAACCGTTGAGGTGCCACACGTGCATGAGATGCTAAGGTTAGACTTGGGCATGACTCTTGGGGGTGTGATAGATGGTATCATATCAGTTTCGCAATAGAGAACTTTGTGAAGACACAATACAGAATATGGCAGGCTTTGCGCAGTCCCAGAGTGGGACAACCCATGTTGGGGAAACTCCTTGGATAGAAGTGGATGAAATTGTATTTTGGGAGCAAGCCACTGATGACTCACAATAGGTTGATTCAAGTGTCCTATCGCGACCTGAGGTAGAAGAGGCTTGGTTTGTGCAGTGAATCAAGATCTACAAGTACTTGCAATGAAACACCTTGGAACCAAGAGGTGGACCAAGGGGCACTGCCACAGTCTGCTGAAGACAAGCCCAATGCAGGTATGTTGTATTGTGATTTTGTTTGTATTTTCACTTAACAAAGAGAGAGTGGAAAGGATCGATTTGTAGCAAGATACAAAGGAATAGTGCATTGGTTTCCTTGGGAGAAACGTTTGGCAACCAAGATCATCAGTTGTGTTTTTTTGGATCTAGTTAGAAACAAAAGAACATGCAAGCTCTGGTTGACTCAAGATCCTCCCATAACTTTCTAAATACTGAGGTAGTGAAGGATATGGGACTACATCAAAGACATCTAACATAATTTTACAACAACCCTTTCCACTTCCATTAACAAGTTCTCTTTCGAGGTGTCATGTAAAAATGATAATAGAATAACGAACCCCTGGTATGATAATGAATGAAAAATTGCTAGGAAATACATTAGGTATGTTCCTAATGAGTCCTTAAAACTCGATAATATAAATATGTACAAGTCCCTAATTCAAAGGGGAAAAAAAGTACTATATAAATAGAAATCAAGAGAGACTTCTACACCTATCTAATATTGACCTTAAGAAGTTCTCGAGGAAAATTCTAATTCATAAAACTAAAGAAAATAATATGATTCTCTTGAAGGAATTGAATTATTACCTTAAATGTATTTATGAATTCCCTAACACCATGGATACCATTCCAAACGTTCCTAGAAAGGTTGAATTCTTTTCTATGGAAAACATAGATTTAAATATTAAGAGACTTGCAAATGGGAAAGCTAAGGACATTGAGGCCTGTCAAGTTGAAATTTTTAAAATCAAATGGCCTATCTCTTCAATTTAGCAGTTAAGAAAAGATTCCTTAAACTACCTCTTTTTAAAAGTGGGGATAAAACCATTCCCTCTAATTATATGGCCATTATGATTAGCCCCATTTTAACCAAGCTGTATGGAATTATTTTGGAAAAGAAAATTAGCATATGGCTAGAAATCCATGAAAAAAGATCTTAAGGAAAGGTTGGGTTTAGGAGATATCATTCAAATGTGGACCAAATTTTTACACTTAGGATCATTGTTGAGGAGTGTTTCAATAATAAGACTATTCTCCTGCGTTGTTGTTTTGACTTTAGAAATTTTTTTGACACAGTACCTAGGAAAAACCTATGGAATATGTTGGAAGAGATAAAAATGACTTTCGAGTTGATGGTTTTTGTGATAAGGTTGTATGAGAACATTATTTCCAAGTTTAGGAACACTGAGGGATGGTCATAAGAAATTAACTGCAATATTGGAGTCAAGTACGATTGTCCCTTCTCCCCTACCCTTTTTGTAATACATAATGACAAGTTAGAATGTTGTTTGTAGAAGCAGGTTGCGTCGGCCCAACTCTCATTGGTATCGTCATAAATATTATTATTTATGCTGATGATTTTGTCCTTATGGAAAACATTCCTTGCTATCTTGGCAAGAAACTAATAATCCTTAAGGATTTATGCTCCAATATGGGCATGACTATTAATACTAAAAAAGCAAAAGTTATGATGATTAAATCCAATAATATCACCTATGATACTTTTGTATATGAAAAAAATAACTTAGAGGAATTTCCTTCATACAAATATCTAGGTATCAATATTCATCACAGGTTCAATTGGAATTATAGCATTGAGAAAAGGATAAATGGAGGGTGGAAAGATTATTGTGGACTTGATTTGTTTTTTAAATAAACATATCTTTGGATATGGGATAAGAAACAAGTCCTCTTTCAGACTCTCGTTACTTATATTATTCTATATGGATGCAAAGTTTAGGGATGTAGTATCTCCAGAGAGTCGTGGAGAAAGATAGAGAATATCCAAAATAATTTTATAACGTATAATCTCAAAATCAAAGGAAATACACCTTATCATATCCTCCTCAAAGAAGCAAGCATTTCCCCCATTGAGAGAAAAAATATGACTAGGTACATAATGTATAAGAACAAGTTAAACAACATGGAAGATGAGGATTCCTAAAATTTCTTCAAACTCAAGCCAAAACCACCTTCAACTCAAGAAAGGATGGCATAAGGATTCCCAGTCTTGGATAAACCATTAGGGAATAAAGGGAGAGATCATTTTGAAAAATAAGGATAATATTAAAAATATTATTACATAAAAATTTAAGGAGAAAAAGTGGTGAGATAAAGAGTTAGAGGGAAAAATAAAATTATGATATTATAAAGAGGTAATTGACCCTAATCTAGAAGATAAAAAATATCTCTGTAGTTTGATGAGTGTAAAGAATAAAATTAACATTAACAAAGTCTCATGAGCTCCATAGTGAAACTAGTCATTGGTAAATTCTCAAAACATCATGGGGTTAAAGATTCGATCACCTTTGTGAAACTAAGAGGGTTGAAGATGAGAAAAAATCTCTTAGAATGTCCGGCTTATACCTATATTAGATATCAATTTCAAATTTTTTTTAACTCTACCCACCTTCCTAACCTTTTAACTCAGCAAAACTATGGTGATCTTGGAAGGCTTCTCTTAATGCTTTATGAGCACATAAATAACATTATAAAGAATTTCAAGTAATTCCTTACCTTCTTAAGGTACGATAGGCCAATCCTCTCTCAGTGGACGTTAATCATCATCATCATAATCATCATGTCTTAATATATATATATATATATATATATATATCTCTTTAATTTAAAAGTTAAAAAAATGTTTCCCTATGGGTCCTTTCTACAACCACAGCCTTAGATAGATGTGTAATTCTTTTTGTGCCTAACATGGAGTTGACACATGACATATATATATATATATATATATATATATGGAGTCGTGTAAGTCTTTGATCAATATGATTGATAAGTAAGGTGGTATAGAGCGGAGATGTATGAAGTAGGACAAGAGTTGGGAGTAATGAGGGTTAGGGTTACTACAGGGTCACTGCGAGATTCTTCTCTAAGGGGTTTTAAGTTTAAACATATTCCATTAATGTAAATGTGGGTGGATAACTTTTTATGACATGAAAGAGATACTCATTTCAAATTACTTAGACATGCAAATACTGGACAGTAGAGGAAAAATGCATCATCCACACATTCTATAATTATAAAAATCTTGAGAATTCTTTGATCAATATGATTGATAAGTAAGGTGGTATAGAGCGGAGATGTATGAAGTAGGACAAGAGTTGGGAGTAATGAGGGTTAGGGTTACTACAGGGTCACTGCGAGATTCTTCTCTAAGGGGTTTTAAGTTTAAACATATTCCATTAATGTAAATGTGGGTGGATAACTTTTTATGACATGAAAGAGATACTCATTTCGGATTACTTAGGCATGAAAATATTGGAGACAGTAGAGGAAAAATGTATCGTCCACACCTTCTATAATTATAAAAAGCTTGAGCATGTGGGAGAGGAAGAATACAAATTATTTCGCACCAAGTACAACTCCATGGGATCTCCTAGGCATGATCCTAAACAGGTTGATTTCCTCAAACATTCTCATGATTCAATGTGAGGACTATGAGTAGTGTGTGTATATGTCATCGTTTTGGGAGGATGGGAGTGACAAGGGTTAGGGTTTTTGCAAGATCACTAAATGATTTTTCTTTGAGGGTTTTTTTGGGATAATCCCAACAATTTACATCACAACTAATGACACATCTATCTGATCTGGCCTTTTTCCTTTTTCTTCTAACTATATCCCACAATGGAACTCGAGGAGGATTTGTTGGATTTCTCTGAGGATATGCTCATTAGATAACCTATTTTGTCATCACCACTAGTTAGATCAGACATAATATTTTTGCACATGCCTTTAGATGAAATCACCCTGTAGGCATTCCATTCCATTTTTAATTATTTAGATGGTTTTCATAACTCCACACGAACTAATCTAGCCACCTCTCCTATGAATAATGTTGAAGGTACTTTCCCCGCCTCTCCTATTCTCTCGTCTACCTCTTCACACAAGCAAAAGGTAATTTATTTGGTTGAGGATTTGGAGGATTCATCATAGTGAATCATGTGAAATGATACCCCCTAAATATAATGATGACCAACCTAGGGCTATGGTTTTATCCTCTCGTGAGGCACATGGGCTTCATCTTGTTGACCAATATATTATCACGTTCATTTATAAAGGGTTTTTTTTAATTGTGAAAAATAAAGTCAATATATTTTAGGTATTGGTGGGGGAATGTGGGGTATCAGAAGGTTTATAGGTATTAGGGGGTACAAAAAGGAGTACATAGTAAAAATATGGGTTTCTTATATTGAAAATATATATTGGGAAGGGGTTCAACAAAAGAATTTTTGAAGGTATTTATCAATATCTAATGAAATTAGTGGTATTATTTAATATCCCATTATAAAAGGTGCTATGTCGAAATGTATTAAGAAAAGGTAAGGCAACATCAACTTTATTCTAGGAGAAGGCGTCAAAATTCATGAGATCGCAAAAATGTAGAAAGATGCTCTTGTCCGTCAATTCACCAACAAGAGACTCTCGATGAATACTCTCAGGAAATGGAAGACCCATAATTTCTCTCGATATTTAAGATATGAGACTTCTAGCATGGTCTTGGATAAAGGTTGGATAGCTTGGAGCCTTTGGTTAAAAAATGATATGGAAAATATCCTCAACAAAAGATGGAGTTTTGGTGCATAGGTGTTATTTATGAAACATTGGAAAGCGTATTTTGACCCAATCTTGGAGAGACTCTAAATCACACCGGTTTGGGTCCGTCTTCTCAGCCTTTCGTTGATTATCTGGTCAGAATAAGTCTTCATAGATATAGAAAATTCCTTGGGTTTTTTTTTATAAATACGACCTCTCTTTTATATCTTATGGGTACATGGGAATCACTTGTATCATCATAGGTTTAAAGTTCTTCGGGGTCTGGTGGAATCCATTATAATTCAACATAAATATATTCGCTTTCATCAAGACTTGGACTACGAAGGAATTACCCTCATATGTGGAAGATGTCAAATTTATGGGAATTTGGAAAAGGAATGCACCTGGAATGGGAAGCATCGAATGTGGTTCCGGAAAATATCGTCAGAAGAGGATTATAAGAAATGAACCACAAGTATAAGAAAGGAACCCCAAGTTCCTTTCTTATACATTCCACTCTCATCTTGTCGCAACAAAATGGGCCTCAAGGTAATACTCATCCATAAGAGAATTAGAGTTAAGGAGCAATAGCGGATATCCCCTCAGAGAAAAATTCAGGTAAGATAAATAACCTCTCACCAAGTTTTAATTCTGCAATCGAATTTGGGATTGGATTTTCAAATTATTTAGATCAATCTGTTGCGAAAACAGATTTAGGAAATTTCTTTCTTTTGGGTCTCTCCATCATATCAGGCTCTCAAGAAGACCCTTTGATTCCCTTAGCCCCTTCTCCCCCTTCTTCCCCATCAACGTTTCACTCCTCCACTTTTAAGTCTCCCCTTCCTACAATCCCCCCTCCCCCTTGTCCTCCCCATACATCCCCTTCTCCCCAAAAATATAATTTGAGATCCCTCTCTAGCATTCCAAATTACTCTGCTTTAGGGATCGAACGTGGATTGGGTTATGCTAGGGAAAAAAGGAAAATAGGCTCGCATAGAGAAATAAAATATTTATTTCTTTGGCACAACAACAAGCTACTTCAGAAGTTCATCTTGGTAGACAGAAATCCTTAATGAGGGCCCTTAGAGAAAATTCCCCTGGAAAGGTGCTCCAATTATTTTTATTTCTATGAATCGTTGAGGCTTGGGAAACCCCTCATCAAAGTTGGTCATTCGTAGGATTGTTCAGGTGCACAATCCTTCTATCCTCATGTCACAAGAAACTATGTCAGAAGGGACCAAGGTTTCCAAATATCTCTCTTCTCTTCTTCCTAATTGGGAGTTTCTCGCCACAGATGCTATGGGAAATTTTGGTGGTTTACTTACGAGCTGGAAGAATTCCTACCTCAAATTGCATAATTATTGGGATATTCATTTGGGCTTTGGCACACATCTCTTTTCCTTGGATATCAATTTGTAATTTTTGTGTTTAAATCTCTGTGGTCCCTATTTTGATCAAAGGGACTTCTGGTCGAAAAATATAAGCTTATTGCTCATAAAACTTGACAGGGTTATAATTGGAGATGGCCTAAACTTCAAAATATGGGCCTGTGATATTGTGGGTCCCTTGGATCAACGTGATCATCTAGCATAATTATTAATCCAAATATTAGATGAGGTTGGATTTTATAACATTCAACCTTCTAATACATTCCCACCTAGTGAAATATGCACTATGGGGATGCTAGGTGGGAAAAAAAGACTTGTTTTCATTCTATTTAAACGATTTATACAGGAAAACATCCAATTCCATCAATGGGAGCTTTCAGGGGTGATTCAGACTGCAAACCAATCCTCCTTCACTTTTTAAACCAAATTCCAACTGGCTTCAAGACTCCTCTTTAATTGAAGCAATAAAATCTAGCTGGATTCCCTACAACTCTTCCCTTTTAGAATATCCTTCCCTTTAAATCCTTCCAAATATTAGTAAGGCCAAGAAGGTGGTGATATCGTGAAACTCTGAACGAAGGAAGAAGGAAAATCAAGTTCTCCTGGATATAGAGAAAAAGCTACAGGATTGGAAATATAATTAAGGCTCTCTCCCCTTATTGGAGGCACGAAATGAATAAATTAAGCTCTTGGGAAAGAATCACATAATCATACTTCTTGTTGATATTATGATAGCTGCGGGAGGTATTAACCTCCACGTGTAACCTTTGACGAAACTAGAATATTCTGGGAAGCAAGAGAAACCCTAAAATGTTGGATAATAAACCTAGAAGACAAGTTGACTCAAGAGAATATTTAATATTGAGTTATTAACCTATAGAAAGAGAAGTCAGCCTAGTAAAGTGAGATATAGTAGTATAAATAGAGGATACTAGAGCTGATTTCTCACTCACTCACAAATGCATAATACTAGTGGTGCACAAGTTTGGAGAGGGACTGCAATTGCAACTGCTGCAATTGGGATTTTGTCTTTTGGTTGGACTTGGTCTCTTGGTTATGGTTTGGAATTTATACTTGGTTTTTGGTTATTCTTTATTGGTGCACTACCCTTGGAGAAAGGTTCTCTACCCTTGGTTGGATATTGGTATTCTATTGGAATTATTCCGTCTGTCAAGGTTATGGTGCTCAGGGGTGGCCTTTGTGCCTATGGTTGGGTGACAATATTGTTATATTGTCTATGGAAAAACGATCACATCTATTTCATTGTTACAGGTTATGGGCCCACACTATCTTCAAACATTCTAACCACTGGAAGATAGATTGGGAAGTTATTTTTTAAGCTCGTTGTGGCACCAGTTATAGCCGCAACTAGGTTTTCTGATTATCTAGCTGCAACAAACCCTAACCCTTGTGTTCGGGCACTTATGATGAAATTTTTGATCTAATTCCTTGACATCCTAGTGATCCCTAGCCTATCTCACCTCTTGGTACTCTCAGGTAGCAAAAACGTTAGGTTTGAATTTTTGGTCAAAGTCAAAGGTTGACTTATAGTCAAATTGATTTTGTGGTGAAAGTTGAAATTTTAGAGTTTCTAGCTTGTTCTAATCATTAAATCTTCTCATTTAGTTTATAATCTCTTCTTGTCAAGATGGTATCTAGTTTCATATTGGAAGACAAGTTGGACGATGCTACAAGGTTTCAAAGGTATGCACTTGTATATGTTATCTAAGTTATATCATCTAGAAAAAGATGAGTGTTTTTGTAGGAAAAGTATTAGAGACCTTGTCCAAGCTGTATTATTGTATTCAATGCATTCATAGGAACAAGCACACCCTCCATAACAGTTGAGGCTTCAGGTTTTAGGTTTGATTAAATTGTTAAGCTTCAAACGTGTGTATATCGAGGGTGATAGTTGCTACAATACAAATTGTGAAAGCAGTCTTTGAAAGATTATATTATTTCTAGGTGCAATGAATACTCGACTGCATATGAATACTACTGATATAGATTCTTATTGTACTTTTTCACAAGTTGAACTAACACTTCCTCTAGATAGATATTTCTTGTTTTCTCTTGTTATTCTTGTTCCTAGAAGGTATGCTGGTGAAATATGTTTGATGAACAATCCTTGCGGAAGCTGTCATAGAATAAGTCTATAAGGATGACTCAACTACAAGATGGGAAAAAATCAGAACATATAGAAACAAACTTAAATATACTTAGAGGAGTCAGACTCGAAGGAAGTCAGGAATCAAAAGGAAACTAGAACATGCTTGTGACACTTTGCAGAAAGAAAAGAGAGATGCAGTAGACAGAAGCATTGACTCTCTCATATGGAGGGAGATAATCACATAATTCCAAAAGAAGAGAATACATATTGTTCATTTAGGAATGAAGCTAGGATTAGGAGGGAGCTAATCCCCAACGATATGATCCATTAAATAATATGTGAATACCATGAAGTATATGTCCATGTTCTTCATTGGAAGTATCAACCATGATAAGTAGCACATGTTCAACTTGACTCTAGAAGAAGTCTTCTTCGAAAAGAAGCCTTGAATATCCTTGGTTGTCCATCTACACTTATGTTCCTATGTAAAAATATTGGAGCCTTCATGGAAGAAGGGAATGTAATGTATAGAATATTCTATGGACTCCAACATTGAAGAAAAACATGAGGAAGAACATGAAGATTCCAAGAAATAAAGAAAAAGTCAGAACAACCAATTGAACCAGTTTGAATCCACTAGAAGCAGTCAAGCAAAAGAAATGGAAGGAAGCTCTGATGAAGAACAACGTATGTGAGAAATTGTGAAAAAGACTTGAGCATTGATAGATACAAGGAAATACTTAGGGCTAGAGGGTTCTCCCAGAAGGAGGGAGAAGACTATGATGATAGCTTGTTCCAGTAAATAGACATACCTCTACCTAAGCCATTGTATCTCTTGCAGTATCCATGGGTTGGAGTTTTCATCATATGAATGTAAAGACTATTCTTCTCAATAGAGTAATTGAAGAAGAAGTGTATGTAGAGAAACCTCAAGGTTTTTAGGTATACTAGAAAGAGACCCTTGTATGCAGATGGAAGAAGACCTTGTATGTATTCAAGACAACTTGGTGTAGAGCCTCTCATGTACAACATAAGCGTGGTGAAAAATTCCTATGACACAGGAAGTATATTGAAATAGTTCTTTAGAATTCTGGGATGATGGATTGCAAATCCATGGAAAACTCCCATGATGACATATCTAAAGAAGTTGAGAGAATTTGATACAGTAGACACGTCTTTGTATCGACAATTTATTGGCTCGCTAATGTATTTGGAAAATACTCAGTCAAATATTTTCCTTGTGGGATGTTTGAGTTATGATATACAACTGCATGGATTTATCGATTCAGATTGGGCAGGGAGTGTAGATGACAAAAGAAGTGCTACTTGGATATGTTTTAGTTTGAGCTTTGCCACGATGTCATGGGATAGCAGGAAACAAATGTCTATTGCACTCAACACTACAGAAGCATAGTATATTGCAGCTTGTGATGCTTGTACAAAAGCAATGTGGCTATGTAAGTTGGTTTATGGACTGTCTGATCAGGTGATGAATTCAACTGTGATACATTGTGATGATCGGAGCTATGCAAAGATTTTTTAGGACCCGGTGTTCCATGACATGTCGAAGCACATTGATATCGAGCATTATATTCTCCATGATAAAGTCCATAGGGGAGTAGTGGTTCTACAATATATCTCCATAGATGAGAAGATAGAAGATATTTTGGTAAAGCCTTTGTCCAAGATGAAAAGTTTGCGTACTTAAGGGACAAGCTGGGGCTCGTGGAGACGACTTCCTTATTGAAAAAGGAAGTGATTACTCCCAGGTTGGGAGGGAGCACTGATATGTTATTGATTGAACTAGAAAATGGTCCAGGTTGGGTAGGTCCTTTCTAGTTTGGAAAGTAGTTCGAGATTTCTTACGGACAATCATTTTCCGGTTCAGAAAATGGTCCAGATTGGATAGTCATTTTTGTAATGAAAATGGTCTGATATATTGCTGATGTACCATAGATTGATTCCCCTTGTGGCCAGTGTGGGGGAATGTTCTAGGACAATCATTATTCTTGGAAATCACTCTGAGTAGTGGTCAAGTAGAATGGTTTGCCTCACCAAGAAATCATTCTTTCGAGTGAGGCAAACCATTCTTTCGAAGTTCACAGTTGTGAGCAGTTTCGAAGAATGGTCCATTTCTGAGGTTGGTGCAGGACAATCAATTCCATAGGAAATTGTCCGGACAATCATTCCCTAGGGCAGACTCATTCTCTCTAGGTTTCACTGTGATTAGTGTCAGAGGAATTTCTCAATTTGGTTAATGGTCCATGTTCAACAATCAGGGATAGGCATTCCCTAGGGAAAACTCATTCTCTCGAGGTTACACTATGAGAAGTGCATAAGGAATGGCCCAGTTAGGTGAATGGTCCAGGCTCATAAATCAGGGATAGTTGTTATTCTATGCTTGGGAAGAATAGTCCAAATATCCCATGGCTAATGTTTTACTTTCTGAGGGCATATTCTCTTCCATATCTCACAGATGTGAGTGGAAAAATGGCCCAGATAACTGAGTTTGTATCATTATATTGTTTATGTAGGTTGTTGTCAGATGATATGATTGTTGTGGAGACTGTATGTCTCTAGAAAATATTTGTATGCTACTATTGTGGATGTGATCCAATGGTAGTGAATGTGTGTCACTGGTTAGTAGCGGTGTGCTACTAGGAGTGGTTGTGTACCACTGGATAGTAGTTGCATACTAATATGGATAAGAACAGTTGTGATCTTTTGGATGAAATTATAGCAAAAATATGCTACTATATGAGTTCCATGGAGACTACCACTAGTTTTGGAGTTTATTTCCATCTAGATGGATAGTCAGTGTGTTGGTGGACAGACATTCTCCAAGAGGAAAATGGTCCAGACAGAATAGATTGTTGGTGGACAAGAATTCTCTCTGTGGAGAATGGTCTAGGTTGACAATTTGTTGACATATCATGGACTGGTATTTTCCTAAGGCACAGATTGTGGCCCGATTAGTAAAATGGTTGAAGATCGATATTTTCTAAGGCATATAGGTAGAGACAGATCTCTATGGTACATATGACCTGATTAGAAAATAGTCTTAGACTCACATTCCTATAGGAATGGTCTCTATAGCCCATGGCGTAGCTTTCAACATCTGTTGGGACAATCATTCTTCTAGGACTTATGTCTGGATTAGAAGAATGGTCCTTGTATCACTCTGTGGAGTGAGTGACTTATTCAATATCATGCCTGATTACGCAGATGGAGTATGGCTTCGAGAGATGATGTAGTTGATGATATCAGATGATACTGATAATGATGATGTTTCTCGTAAGTTGATCTACATGATCATGAGATAGTCTATGTGGATATGATGATGCTACCGGTTGAATGGTCCGTTTTTTATCAAGAACATTACCTTTAATACCTCCCTATATAGGAGGGAGTGTAGATATTATGGTAGTTGTGGGAGGTATTAACCTCCACGCGCAACCTTTGACGAGACTAGAATATTCCAGGAACAAAGAGAAACCCTAAAACATTGGGTAATAACCCTAGAAGACAAGTCAGATCAAGAGAATATTTAATATTGAGTTATTATCCTCCAGAAAGAGAATTCAGCCCAGTCAAGTGAGATAGAGAATTATAAATAGAGGGCGCTAGAGCTCATTTCTCTCTCACTCACAACTGCCTAAGAGTAGTGGTGCACAAGTTTGGAGAGGGAGTGCAGCTGCAACTGCTGCAAATGGGATTTTAGATTTTGGTTGGACTTGGTCTCTTGGTTATGGTTTGGACTTTCTTCTTGGTTTTTGGTTATTTTTGATTGGTGTGCTACCCTTGGAAAAAGGTGCATTGCCCTTGGTTGCCTATTGGTTTGCTACCAGAATTATTTTTTCTATCAAGGTTAATGTGCTCGGGGGTGGCCTTTGTGCCTATGGTTGGGTGAAAATATTGCTATATTGTCTATGGAAAAACAAGCATATCTCTTTCATTCTAACACTTCTTAACAGACAAAAGGAATGGAGAATGAAGAGTAGAACCCTGTCGTTGTAGGGTGGGGATGATAACACTAAATTTTTTCATCGCTTCGCCAATCACATAAAGGACACAAAATCTATTTGGTCCATTGAAAGAAGGGATGGAACAAAATCCACATCATTCAATGAAATTGCGTAGGAAGGGATAGACAACTTTAAATCACCCTTCAAGGATGACTGATGCAGGAGCATTGCAATTATCAAGCGAGCCAGCGCAGAAGACCATGAACAACTCGACAAGTCCAGCCGAAACTTTTTGAATTTTCATTAAAGATGATGCGCCAATGTATAATTGAGATCATTTATTGAAAGCGCCTTTTGAATATTGTATTGGACCTTGAGCGATTCGCTCTCATCCTTAGTAGATAGAAGGCATTTAATCTAGTTAATGCAGGTAGATAGAATTTATTTCCAGATTAGACAGTTTTAGAGTGCAGGAGGGAAAACGGATATAGACACACTCATTGTACATTGTAACATTAGCAAGCCAGCAGGAAAATAGAGCAGAGCATGATTATTGATAGCGGGAAGAGCATAGGAGAACAACAAAGAGCTGTAGAAGAACATCCATGTACAGATCTTGAATTAATAGAAGGAATTGATTCAGATTCATGGTTTTATGTTTCTCTGTGTGTGTGTGTGTTGATGATATGCTCATGAATGTTTGATTTCCTGTTATGCATTTGCTTTGATATGCTGTGCATATGATTTCATGGTTGAGTTTGAAATATGAAGGAAAGGAGGAATGAGTTTCAATTGTTTCTCTATCTGAGTGAAGATTCCTACAAGGAGTGCAGTCGAAAACATCCGCAAGGGGTGCATTGATGGAGGCTCAGGTAGTTTAACTCTTATTCTTATTCACCCAGAAGTGATATTGGGTTGCTGGAGCTGTGCAAGGAGTGCGCAGGCAAAAGGAAGTCTCAGTTGTGAATCTGAGCAGAAGCTTTGGAGGACTTCTGCTGCAGGCGTGCGCAGAGTCAAGAGAGGTTGAACACTTGAAGTGTTGCAGAGTTGCCGCAAGGAGTGCGTACAAAAACCCTCTTTTGAGGCTCGAAGTCATGAGAGAGCTCAAGAGGGATAAAGCCTTCAAAGTTTTCGAAGGACAGCGTGAAGAAGTTGTTGGTTGGAAGATTGTAAGAAGAGTTGCAAGTGCGCGTGCAGGAGGACAAGTGCTGAGGAGGAATACTTAGTCATTTTCAAGAAATCTTCAAGGAGGAGAAATCGACGATCAGGATCGTGTGGAGAGGATCCTTGAAATTCCGTCAGCCGTCAGATCCATCAGAAGTAGCGAGGAGGTTACGGCCACACCTGGAGTTCAAGCTCGAGAAACCGTGAGCCATTGGATTATTATTCGGGTTGCCTGTCAACCGTCCGGTTGGACAGAAGCTGCACAGGGTTTAAGTTTGTGTGGGCATCGGGGTTTCAGAAGTTAAGAATCAGAGACCTTATGAGTCTCGAAACTCCGGAAGAATCCTAGCCGTTGATCTCGACAGGACATGCATCAGGTATCCAGAGAGGAGTCGGGATTCGACGCATCGTGAACTCCGGGAGTGAAGAAATCATAGCATCAGGAATCACGATCGTGCGATTTCCAATAGAGAGACGAGGGGACAGTGATGTGGAGGAGTCAGTTCTCATGTGCATCGGGGATTGGTGTATCAGGATTCTTGGTGACGAGAGGATCATTTCAAGAGGGGTCGTGAAACTCCGAAACGCGATGCCCAAATAACCACAAGCATTTGAGTGGAGGGCAGGTGTCACCCCACATCGGGGTTCAGGACTTAGGAAGTTCCGTGAACAAGTGCGGTTGAAATCGCGACACTCCAAACTACGATTTCCCAATCGTGAAGGGAGTGTGAGCCACAAGTGTCAAAGGGGTGGACAGGTGGCATATTGTGTCGGTATACCGGAAGTCGAGGGTCAGCGAGGCCAGTTGATTTCAACATCATAGGTGTCGAACTCCCGACGAAAGGATTCTCGATAGGAATAGGAAGGTGTTGGCATTTACCCATCGGGTTTCGGGTTATTGTGAAGCACAAGGTGCACGACCACGGGACTCGTGAAACTGCGAAGTCCGATTTCCCGATTTGAGCAGGGGGAATCGTTAAGGAGAATTCTGTGGGTGCGGAAAATTCCCGATAAGGAATTTAAAGGGATTTTTAAGTTCTTCGGGCCAAGGAGAAAGAAGGTCCTGTGAGCAGACGTTCTGGAGGGTGCGTACCTGCGTCAGAGTGGTATCAGAGAAAGAAAATTTATTTTCTTTCTATAGCAGAGAAGGATAAGAAAATTTCACCATGCCGCCGAGGAGAGATAGACAATCGCCTGATCTAGAGGATAGGGAAAACTAGAGAAGAAAGGGCAGGCAGATGGCAAATCCAGCCATGGAAAGAGAGATATGGGATCTCCGAGCAAGACTTGAAGACATGGAGACAGCGCAAAGACACACAGCCAATGCGGGGGATCTTAGTGATTCCGAGAGTGAAGCTGAAGCTGAACATGGGGAAGAAGTTGCAGCCGAGGATGCAGCCAATGAGCAATTAATTAAAGCTATCACACGGATGAGTTCAAAAGCAAAGATGGAAATTCCAGTTTATGAAGGGAATCTAGATGCCGAAGAGCTTCTAGACTGGATTAGAGCTCTTGACACTTATTTCAACTATGAAGATGTTGAAGAGGATAAGAAAGTTAGACATGCTGTCACGATATTGAAGGGACATGCAACATTATGGTGGGATGAGCTTCAAGCAGATAGACGCTGCAAGGGCAAGCAGAAAATTAAAAGCTGGGATCGAATGATTGCAAAGATGAAGGCAAAGTTCATCCCAATAGATTATGAAATCACTCTGTTCAGGAGGATGCAGAACCCGAGACAGAAGATGATGACGGTGAAAGAATACATGGAGGAATTCTACAGGCTGAATATAAGAGCAGGTCATTGGGAGAGCGATGATGAGAAAGTTGCCAGGTATATGAATGGCCCGAGATACGATATCCAGGACGAGATGAGTATGAAAATCATCCGAACGGTGGAGGATGCATATCAAATGGCTTTGAAAGCTGAAGAGAAGTTGATCCGTAAGCAAGGACAGCGAGGTTGAGGTAGGAGTCAGCCCAAGGGTAAATCGGTTGCCCAAGATAAATTCCAGAAATCCAAGGACGACTAGAAAAATCCTCAGACTAGAACCGAAAGAGGTGGAAGTTCTCAGCGAGGCCAACATGTTGAACAGCGAGGGTAGCATACAAAACAGAGTGGAGGATACGCTGACAACAACATGTTTCCTCGTACCAGAGGTAGAGGAAGAGGAAGAGGTGGAGTAATCACATGCTTCACGTGTGGGAAAAATGGGCACAAGTCCTATGACTATCCAGATAAAAAGAAGGACGGAAGAGAAGCTCACATCGCCGAAGCACAGAGGTGAGACGCTGAAGAGGAAGACGCAGAGGATGGAAGGTCATTAATGATGCGTAAGGTTTTCTTAACGCCTGAGAAAGAGGTGGAGGACTCAGCTCAAAGAAGCCGACTTTTCAGAACTGCTTGCAAGACCAAATATAGGGTGTGCAAGGTTATAGTTGACATTGGTAGCACCGATAATATCGTTTCAACCGAGATGGTGGAGAAACTAGAGTTGGAGACAATTTATCATCCGAGCCCATACAAAGTTTCATGGCTACAGAAGGGACATCAGGTAAATGTCACTAAACAATGTTTAGTTGAATTCAAAATAGGAGGGTATAATGATAAAATACTCTGTGATGTTATCCCTATGGATGTCTGTCATTTATTGCTAGGCAGACCATGGCAATATGACAAGAACATAGTTCATGATGGGAAGATGAATACGTATACTCTAGAGAAGAATGGGAGGACACATATGATGCTTCCAATTAAAGATAAAGAGGTAAAACCAGAAGTGAGAAATACTGTACTTCTCATGAGTGGGAAAGAGCTTCTTATGGAAGTGAAAAAGAAGGAAGATTCACAATTCTTTGTGGTTAGAAAATCGAAAGTCGTTTTGACCAGCACGAGAGTGGACGATTTGCCAAAAGAAATTCAGGAATTGCTGGAAGAGTTCGCTGACATCGTGGTAGATGAGGAGTGTGAGTCACCATATAGACCTCATACCAGGAGCTAGTTTTCCGAATAAGGCCGCGTACAGGTTGACGCCGCAGGAGAACGAAGAGGTTAAGAGGCAGGTCCAAGAGCTTCTAGACAAAGGATTGGTCAGGGAAATCCTAAGCCCATGTGCTGTTCCAACGGTACTCAGTCCAAAGAAAGATGGAGGCTGGAGAATGTGCACCGATTCCAGAGCCATCAACAAGATAACCATCAGGTATAGGTTTCCATTTCCACGCATGGACGATTTAATGGACTGTTTAAGTGGAGCCAAAATTTTTTCAAAGGTTGATCTGAAAAGCGGATATCATCAGATTCGCATGAGAGAAGGCGATGAGTGGAAGACGACCTTCAAAACCAATGAAGGGTTGTACGAATGGCTAGTCATGCCATTTGGCTTGACGAATGCACCGAGTACCTTTATGAGGTTAATGAATGAATTCCTGAGGGAATTCATCGGGAAGTTTGTCATTGTGTATCTGGATGACATATTGATTTTTAGCAAAACGAAAACAGAACATCTGAAACATTTAGCTGCAGTAATGAAGAAGCTACAGCAGGAGAAGCTATTGATTAACATGAGGAAATCTTCATTTATGAAGACAGAACTCATTTACTTGGGATTTGTCATATCGACGAATGAATTGAAGATGGATCCAGATAAGGTGGAGGTAATTAAAAATTGGCCATCACCGAGAAATATTTTCGAGGTGAGAATTTTTCATGGACTCGCTAGTTTCTACCGGAAGTTCATCAAGAATTTCAGTGGGATTAGCGCAGCGATGATGGACACAGTCAAGAAAAGACATAAATCTTTTCATTGGACTGAAGAGGCATAGAAAAGTTTCAAATTGTTGAAACGGAAGATCACCGAACAACCGGTTTTTGTGTTGTCGGATTTTAAAAAGACGTTCTAGGTGAAATGTGATGCGAGTGGGTTTGCCATAGGAGCGGTCTTGAGTCAGGAGGATAGACCAATTGCATATTTCAGTGAAAAGATGAATGAGGCAAAAGAAAAGTACTCCACATACGATAAGGAATTCTATGCCATCATACAGGCATTGAATAAATGGAGGCACTATTTGATTCCAAGGGAATTTGTTTTATATAGTGACAACCATGCATTGCAATATGTAACTCAACAGGAGAAGTTGAATCAGAGGCATGTTAAGTGGGTCGAATACATGTAGAATTTTACATTTGTAATTAAGCATATTGCGGGTACTGCTAACAAAGTGGCTGATGCTTTGAGCAGGAAATGTTTGCTGATGCAGGAATTCAAAGTCAGGCCGTTAGGCTTTGATGATCTTAAAGATATGTATGTAGCTGATTAGGATTTCAGAGAAGCATATGGAGCAGTTGAGAACCCAGTTATCAGAGACATAAGCCAGTGGATAGAGTACGTTATCCAAGACGGATTGTTGTTCAAAGGAAATCAATTATGTATTCCGAATTTCTCCATGAGGGAGAATATTTTAAAGGAAAAACACAACGGAGGCTTGGCAGGGCATTTTGGCCACGACAAGACATTTGCAAAGATGAGCAAATCATACTTTTGGCCAGGGATGAGGTCAGAATTGAAGAGGTTTGTAGACAGGTGCATAATTTGCCAGCATTCGAAGGGAAGGAAGCAGAATGCGGGATTCTATCAACCATTATCCATACCCGAGAGGCAGTGGAATGAGATCATCATGGATTTTGTGTTGGGATTACCAAGGACGCAAAGAGGACATGATTCAGTCTTTGTGGTAGTCGAAAGGTTTTCTAAGATGGCACATTTTATTCCATGCCAGAAAACCAGCGATGCGACTCATATCGTAAATCTGTTTTTCAAAGAGATCGTTAGACTTCACGGCTTACCCAGAAGTATAGTTTCAGACAGAGATATGAAATTCATTGGACATTTCTGGAGGACACTATGGAAGAAAATGGGAACTAACTTGATGTTTAGTTCTGCTTATCATCCTCATATGGATGGGCAAACAGAAGTGGTGAACATAAGTCTGGGAGACTTGCTGAGAAGCTTGGTGATAGAGCACCACAGCCAGTGGGATAGTATATTGTCGTAGGCAGAGTTCACATACAATGATTCAGTGAACAAGATCACAGGAAGAAGTCCATTCCAGATTGTATACGACACGCAGCCGAGAGGATTTTCTGAATTAAGGGATTCGGAACAGATGATAACTAAGAGCGCAAGTGTTGAACAATTCACAGAGGTGATGAAAGAACTTCACGGCCAGGTGAAGGAGCGACTGCTGAAATCGAGCCAAGAATATAAACGCAGAGCCAATTAGTAGAAGAGACAACTTCAGTTCGAGGTTGGTGAGTTAGTTCTGGCACATTTGAGGAAAGAAAGGTTCTCGAGGGGAACATATAATAAACTAAAGATGAAGAAAATCAGGCCATGTAAGGTCTTGAATAAATTGGGGGATAATGCTTATGAAATTGAGTTACCAGATGGGACCGGAATATCTCCAATATTCAATGTTTTGGATTTATATCCATATAAAGATGATGAAACAGGAGCAAAACGTGATGAGCATCCAGAGGTCCAGTGGCAGAAGCAGATGCCGATTGCAGGAAGCCGCAGATGGAGTGTATACTGGACAAGAAGGTGAGCAAGAAGACCAGGCGAAAGGAATACTATGAGTATCTGGTCAAATGGAAGGGCCATCTAGTGGAATATGCCAGTTGGGAGACTGAAGCAAAGATTCAAAAACATGGATAGACCATGCAGGATCTCATGGATAGGAGCCCATGAAATTTTTCAAGCAAGGGAGTATGATGTAGGAGCATCGCAATTATCAAGCGAGCCAACGCAGAAGACCATGAACAGCTGGACAAGTCCAGCTGAAACTTTTTGAATTTTCATTAAAGATGATGCGCCAATGTATAATTGAGATCATTTATTGAAACCACCTTTTGAATATTGTATTGGACCTTGAGCGATTCGCTCTCATCCTTAGTAGATACAAGGCATTTAATCTAGTTAATGCAGGTAGATAGAATTTATTTCCAGATTAGACAGTTTTAGAGCGCAGGAGGGAAAACGGATATAGACACCCTCATTGTACATTGTAACATTAGCAAGCTAGTAGGAAAATAGAGCAGAGCATGATTATTTATAGAAGGAAGAGCATAGGAGAACAACAGAGAGATGTAGAAGAACATCCATGTATAGATCTTGAATTAATAGAAGGAATTGATTCAGATTCATGGTTTTATGTTTCTGTCTGTGTGTGTGTGTTGATGATATGCTCATGAATGTTTTTTTTCCTGTTATGCATTTGCTTTGATATGATGTGCATATGATTTCATGGTTGAGTTTGAAATCTGAAGGAAAGGAGGAATGAGTTTCAATTGTTTCTCTATCTGAGTGAAGATTCCTGCAAGGAGTGCAGTCGAAAACATCCACAAGGGGTGCGTTGATGGAGGCTCAGGTAGTTTAACTCTTATTCTTATTCACCCATAAGTGAGATTGGGTTGCTGGAGCTGTGCAAGGAGTGCGCAGGCAAAAGGAAGTCTCAGTTGTGAATTTGAGCAGAAGATTTGGAGGACTGCTGCTGCAGGCATGCGCAGAGTCAAGAGAGGCTGAACACTTGAAGTGTTGTAGAGTTGCCACAAGGAGTGCATGAAAAAACCCTCTTTTGAGGCTTGAATTCATGAGAGAGCTCAAGAGGGATAAAGCCTTCGAAGTTGCCGAAGGACAGCGTGAAGAAGTTGCTGGTTGAAAGCTTGTAAGAAGAGTTGCAAGTGCGCGTGCAGGAGGACAAGTGCTGAGGAGGAATACTTAGTCATTTTCAAGAAATCTTCGAGGAGGAGAAATCGACAATCAGGATCGTGTGGAGAGGATCCTTGAAATCCCGTCAGCCGCCAGATCCATCAAAAGTAGCGAGAAGGTTATGGCCACACCTGGAGTTTAAGCTCGGGAAATCGTGAGCCATTGGATTATTATTTGGGTTGCCCGTCAACTGTCCAGTTGGACAGAAGCTGCACAGGGTTTAAGTCTGTGTGGCCATCGGGGTTTCAGAAGTTAAGAATCAGAGACCTTGTGAGTCTCAAAACTCCATAAGAATCCTAGCCGTTGATCTCGGCTGGACACGCATCAGGTATCCAAAGAGGAGTTGGGGTTCGATGCATCGTGAACTCCGGGAGTGAAGAAATCATAGCATCAGGAATCGCGATCGTGTGATGTACGATAGAGTGATGAGGGGACAGTGACATGGAGGAGTCAGTTCTCACGTGCACCAGGGATCGGTGTATCGGGATTCTTAGTGACGAGAGGATCATTTCAGGAGGGGTCGGGAAACGCCGAAACGCGACGCCCAAATAACCACAAGCATTTGAGTGGAGGGAAGGTGTCACCCCACATCGAGGTTCGGGACTTAGGAAGTTCCGTGAACAAGTGTGGTTTAAATCGCGACACTCTGAACCGCGATTTCCCGATCGTGAAGGGAGTGTGGGCCACAAGTGTCAAAGGGGTGGACAGGTGGCCTATTGTGTCGGTATACCGGGAGTCGGGGGTTAACGAGGCCAGTTGATTTCAACATCATAGGTGTCGAAATCCTGATGGAAGGATTCTCGATAGGAAAAGGAGGGCGTTGGCATTTACCCATTGAGTTTCGGGTTATTGTGAAGCACAAGGTGCACGACCACGGGACTCGCGAAACTGCGAAGATCGATTTCTCGATTTGAGCAGGGGGAATTGTTAAGGAGAATTTTGTGGGTACAGAAAATTCTCGATAAGGAATTTGAAGGGATTTTTAAGTTCTTCGGGCCAAGGAGAAAGAAGGTCCTGTGAGCGGACGTGCCGAAGGGTGCGTACCTGCGTCAATGACTCCACACTATCATCATAATCCTCTAAAATGTTGGACTCTTCCCCATCTTCATAGATCAAGAAGGAAACAAGAAATTGATGGCATAAATTTCAAAGGAAGAACTCTAGAATACACTAGAAAGTTTTTATAAAGACAAAAGGCTTGGTTCTAATGGTATTCAAACTAATTTCTACTTTTCCTACCTTCTATTCCTAAGAGAGGACCTTCTCAAATCTATGGAAAACTCTAGAAATTTAGGTCAGATACTGGAGGCACTCAATACAAATTTCATTTCCCTTATTCCTAAATATGAAAACCCTTCTTCCTTTGATCTCTTCATGACCATTTCCCTTTGCAATAATATCTACAAAAGTATTTTTAAGCTCATTGTAGGCCACTTAAAGGGAACCCTAATGGAAAACATCTCCTCTGAACAATTTGGGTTTTCAAGGAAGACAATTCCACCAAGATATTGGATTATCTCAAGAGGGGAAACACTCAATTCACACTGGGAAGCAAAGAGCCATTTATTTAAAGGTAGATATTTCAAAATATTTTGATCAGGTTAGTTGGCTTTACATCAAACTTCTTCTCATTCATCTAGCAATTGTACACTCTTTTGTTTCTTGGGTGTTAAACTGCATCAACACTACTTCATTTTCACTTCTCATCAATGGTTCAACCTCACCATTTTTTACTGTAGAAAGAGTAATTCGACAAGGCTTCCCACTCTCCTTGTTGTTATTCATGCTAGTTGTTGAAATCCTCAACAACTTTATCCACCAAGCTTCCTCATTGGGACAGTTAAAACATATATTGATTGGCTCAAATTTCACATTAACTCATTTATTGTTTGTAAGTGAAATCCTTATATTTTTTGAGGGAGATCCTCATTTTGTGGGAAATTTAAATCTCATCTTACAAACATTTTGTAAAGAAACTAAAATGAAAAAAAAATTGGAAAAATCCACCCTGATTTCCTAGGGTTCAAGAGAACCATCACATCTCTCATATCCTCAACTTGACCTCCAAATATCTAGGTCCAAGGATAGAATATATAGGTTTTTCTCTAAAATAAAATAACTACAGAAATAATGATTGGAGATGGATCATAGTCAAAGTGGAAAAGAGGGTCCACTCCTAGTGTAACAGATGGCTATCTAGAGAAGGAATATTTGTGTTAGTAAATTCAGTCTTTGAAGCCATAGTAGGACCTCATCAACTTGGGTTCCAAAATGAGTTTTAGGAAGGATAAAAAAACTCCCCTACATGTTTTTTTTTTTGGGGTCAGGAAGAAAATAATTCATTGGTGATATCATCATGGAAGCACCCGGCTATCCCCAAAATACAAGGAGCAGGGGATTGAAAAATATCCACCTCTTTTAAAAAACATTGGTAGCCAAAAATGCATAGGGAATTGTTTATGGAGAGGGCCTCTGGTCAAGGGTGGTAAAGGCCAAATAATTTCCAAATGAATGTTTCAATGAATGGATTCATAGGCCACTAAAAAAATAATCAAAATGGACCCATAATATGGAAGACTACTCTAAATGCATTCCCACTTTGGGAAGTGGTTAATTTGGAAAGTAGGTTCTGGAAAACAAATTATCATTGGAAAAGACCCTTGGATTTGGTGCAACACCAAACATATCCTCCCCGATCCCTTAATCCAACAACTCAATCAAGTAGGTTTCTACTTTCTCAAAAACAATTCCAAGGGGATATGGTGTCAGGAAGTGGGAATAGAAGAACTCTTTTCCCAGTATGGAAAGATTACATCAATGATATCAATGTCTCCTTGGTATCTCCCATATATAGAGAGGATGATTTTATCTGGTCATTTAACCCATCTGGAAAATACTCCCCCCATTTTGATTACCTAGAAATGATGCATGCAACTTATGACCAACCTCCTCCCTAGTGGGAATTGTTTTTATAGAACTTAAATTTCCCAACAGAATCTAAGCCCTTCATGTGGTTTCTCCTCTTGAACAAAGCTCCCAATTGGGAAAATAATCAAAAGAGAAGCTTTGTGGGACCAAGCAGGTGTTTAGTATGCAAACAAAATGAGGATAGAAGAATTCATCTTTTCATTCGTTGTCCATTCTCTTTCACGATCTAGGAAAAAATTTTGGTAGCCAATGAAGAAATTGTAACGTCCCCGGCCATCAACCCCTCTGTCGGGAAACGCTACTATGGGGAAACAATCTCATAAATATAATATGCATTAAATAAAATTAACACATTTTAACATGGAGTTAATGCTGCCATTCAAACTTAAATAGAATTAACAACAATCCAAACTTGCAAAAAATGCATTATAAAATTTCAAAACATAGACATGCATCACATATAAATTAAGTACATAATTAATACTTGTCTTTTAAACTAGCGTAACACCACCAACTGTGTTCAATCATTCCATGAACCTCCAAGCCTTCGACCACGTTGCTCATCACTCTCAGCAGTAGGTCACCCCCGAGATGGTACTAAGCTCCACCAAGCAAGGGAATCCTAGGCTAGGCAAGGTCAACAGGAAGACACATAGTTTATGAAGATGGATTCTCTCCCAGGAGCCACTTATGCCCATTGCTCACAGACTCTCATTCCCCACATGCATGCCCCACCCCAGGAGTATACACCTTCACTGTCACCAGGACAGTCCTTCGGTTGCTAAACCACCCTTGCCTTGGGCTTCAGCAACAGTCTGTACTGGAATTCTCCACACTCTGTGTAAGCTACATGACCCCTTCCAAAAGTTCTCACTTCCTCCATGCACTCTCTCACCTGGAGAGAGTCGCTCACAGGCCTGACAACCTTCTTCTTCAATGATAACCACCTCTCTCACCTAGAGAGACTGTTGCACATAGGCCTGACAACCTGATTCTTCAACTCCGTTCCAACACAAGGAGGACAACAGTAAGGCTCAACAAGGAACAAATGATGGTAGCCAATCAAACTCATCCAAGGGACTAGGTGGCCACAACATCCCACAGTTAAAACACTCATGACATAGGTAATTAAGGTATGCTCAGGTTTCATAGAAGAAAGAAACCCAAACAGTTAAGCATGAACTTGGATTTGCAGTGTGGATAAACTTGGGTTCACAGGACACACAGGTCAGCCTTTCCCTCCTGACTAGTTTCTCATATGTGCATGGTTATGCAGAGGTCCAACACAGAGGTAAAACGGGTATAGACTAAGGATGTGTTGGCTTCTCATGAAAACATCACAGGATGACCTCACAGTTTCAGGTTTCAGATGCATACGTGAATATTGCAAAGGTCAAATACAGAGGCCACGGGATTCACAGGAATACACCAGTCAACTTCCGGTTCTGGTTATTAGGAATGTGTGAAAATAAAATTAAGCAAAGGTCGATCATAGAGGTAACATGGTTTAGATAGTCGATGAGAGAATGGAGGACGAACCCCCATCATGGCTCAATTATTGGGTTAAATTGCATGTGCATGGGCTGACACATGTTAGCCATGAAGCTGCATGCACTCCATCGAGTATGTGTTCCCTTTTGCACACGTTGGAGCTACATGCATTGCCACCCCCAGGACTTAGGATAAAATCATACCTTTCACACCACTTTGGAATAATAATAAATTATTATTCCCAATAAATTAATCCCTCAAGCTTAGCCTCCCTTCCAACCTTTCAACCCCCTTTCCCTTACCCATTATGTGGAAGCTTAGTCCCCCATCACTCTTTCTTCATGGTCGGTCGGCATGCAACGATGTTTATATATTATATTAATGATCTACATAATTACATATACAAAAACAAGTTTCCGGCCTTTAACTCCTAGGATCTCTAGCCTAATAAACACATAATCCCACCATCTTATATACACTTGTCTCACCAACCTATAAAACACGTTTACAATATATAGACATAACTGGGGCACGTCCTTGGGGTATTACATTCCCCTCCCCTTATTTTTGAACTGTCCTTAGTGCAACTTTTACACAACATCAACAAGATTTCCAAAATATTAAAAAAGATGCGGGTATTCTTCCCGCATAGCATCCTCATGCTCCCATGTCATGTCCTTAGGACCGTATCAGGTCCACTGGACCTTTACAAACCCTATGGCTCGATTCCAGAGCTTTTTGTTTTTCCGGTCCAATATGCGCACATGATGCACTTGCAAGACACCTTCTTGCTCCACCTGACTCACATTCCAATCTATAACATGATTAGCAACAAGTATATATTTCTTAAGAAATGAAACATGAAACACATTATGTACAGTCATGGATGCAGGTAATGTAAGAATATATGCAACTAGCCCAATCCTTTCTAGGATTTCAAATGGCCCACAAAATATGGCGGCCAACTTGGAGCATCTTCCCAACTTCAGGGAACTTATATTGGCTTTTACTTTCAGGAAAACATGGTCACCCACTTTAAAATCTCTGTGGTTTTTGTTCTTATCAACATAACTTTTCTGCATGTCTTGGGCAGCTTTCAAATTCTGCTTGATTTTCAACATTTGTTCTTCCATTTCCTTGAGAAACTCTATCCCAACCACTGCTCTATCAGCTGGATTATCCCAGCTTACTGGAGTATTGCAGTTTCTTCCATAAAGTGCTTCAAATGGGCTCATCTTCAACGATGCTTGATACCCATTGTTGTAGGCGAATTCTACCAAATGTAGGTAGTCTTCCCATTTCGATAGTTTGTCCATCACATACATCCTTAGCATGTCTTCTATTACTCTGTTAACCCTATTAGTCTTCCCATCAGACTCAGGATGATAGGCTATGCTAAAGTTTAGATTCGTTATGAATCCTTTGAACAACCCCTTCCAAAACTTGGAGGTATATTTCGGCTCCCTGTCAAACACAATTGTCTTGGGAATACTGTGTAATTGTGCTATTTCCCTCATAAAAATATCAGCAACATTAGCTTCCTTGTGAGTAGTCTTTAGTGGAATAAAATGGACAGCTTTCGTAAGCTTGTCCACTACCACCATGATTGAATCATGATGCTTGCCTGTTCTGGGAAATACTGTGATGAAATCCATTTTCACCACTTCCCACTTCCACTCAGGAATGGGTAAAGGTTGCAACAACCCTCCTGGGTGTCTGTGCTCAACTTTAACCTTCTGGCACTCTATACATCTGGCAATGTATTCTGAAATCTCTTTCTTCATACCTGACCAAAAGTAATGGCTCTTGACTACTGCCACAATTTTCTGATATCCAAGGTGCCCAACATAAGGCACATTATGCATTTCATTCAAAATCATAAGTTTTAATTTCTGGACATTAGGTACATAGATTTTGTTCTTGTACAGAAGTGTTCTGTTAGTTTCCAATTTATAATTTTCCACTTTATGTGGCATCTCACCTTGCTGTAGCTTTGCTACCAATATCCGTTTGGTACATGCTAATGGTTGTAGCATGTAATTCATGTACTCTTCCACCCCAACCACTTTATTCTCCTTCTCTTTGATATGATTGATATCAAAATCATACTCACAGAGAAACTCCAACCACCTACTCTTCCTAGCATTCAAGGTTGGTTGATCAAACAAATACTTCAGACCGTTATGGTTTACCCTCAATTCGAACCTTCTTCCCATGAGGTAATGCCTCCATTTATTTAGAGTGTGTACTATGGATGCCAACTCCAAATCATGAGTTGCATAGTTCCTTTCGTGCTCTTTCAACTTCCTGGATTCATAACAAATTACGAATCCATTATGACTAAGGACTCCTCCCAGGCCTTCTTTGCATGTGTCTGTGCACACCAAAAAATCTTCATTTGGGTCTACAATCCTCAGGATTGAAGTACTGGTTAATAGTTGCTTCAATTGCTGGAAGCTTCTCTCACAATCCTCTGTCCACTGAAAATTCTTCTCTTTCCTTTGCAAGGAAGTGATAGGGTGAGCTATCCTCGAGAACCCTGCGATAAACCTTCTGTAATAACTAGCTAGACCCATAAAGGATCTGAATTCTGTCACGTTCTTTGGCACTAACCATTCTCTGATGGCCTCAATCTTCTCAGGATCTACAGTTATCCCATCCTTCGAAAAAAATTTCCCCAAGTAATGGATCTGCTCCTGATAAAACGAGCATTTTATCAACTTGGCATACAATTGATGCTCTCTTAGCACTTGCAGCACCATCCTTAGATGTTGTTCATGCTCTTCCTTTGAATTGGAATACACCATAATTTCATCCAGGAAGACTATGACAAACTTGTCTAGATAGTTCCTGAATACACCATCCATTAGGCACATAAAAACAACGGGTGCATTCGACAGCCCAAACGACACCACTATGAACTCGTAATGACCATACCTTGTTCTAAAGGCAGTCTTGTTGATATCTTCATCCATTATCCTTACCTGGTGATATCCCGATCTGAGGTCTATCTTCGAAAAAATCTTCGCATCCTTCAACTGATTGAAGAGGTCATCAATCCTCGACAAAGGATATTTTTTCTTTACAGTTACTTTGTTCAACTGTCTGAAATCGATACACAATCTCAGCGTCACATATTTCTTCTTCACGAACAGGACTGGGGCTCCCAAAGGTGACACTCTTGGGCATATATGCCCCTTCTTCAGAAGTTCTTCAAGCTGCAATTGTATCTCTTTCAGCTCTGGCGTACTGATTTTGTAAGGAGCTTTTGATACTGGAGCTACTCCAGGCATCAAGTTTATAGAAAAATTAATATCTCTCTTCGAGGGTAATCCAGGTACCTCCTGGAATACATCTTCAAAATCTTTTAGTACCGCATGGTCTTTGATCTTTGAGACCTCATCCTTAGATGTTTCCTCCACATGGGCTGCAAATAATTGACATCCTTTCCTGTAGCACTTCTTCAGCTGCATTGCTGAGATTTCTCTGATAGCAATAGCTCTAGGAATTCCTTGGACTATTTTCGGATTTCCTTCCTCATCCAGGAAAGTGAATGCCTTGTTACGATAGTCCAAGATGGCAAGGTGCTGGTCCAACCAATCCATCTCAATTAGACATTCATAAGAACCTAAAGGAAAAACATTCAATTCAACCTTTGTGCTCAGTCCATTCATGTCCACTGGACATGACTTAACTAACTTAGTGACTTTTCTCTTGGTTCTTGTAGCCAACTACACTAACCAAGACTTTTCATATTTTATTATCGACAATTGCAAACTTTCCACCACTCTAGGATCTACATAACCATGGATAGCCCTTGAATCAATTAAAATAGTAAATGGTTGGTTGTTGATCATACCTTCTACTTCAATCACGTGCAACTGATATTCAACTTTCTTGTTGTCTAGGGCTGCGTAGATCCTTAACATTCTACTTCCCAAGTCCTCCATTGTTTCAGCCTCCTTTACATTGTGGACAAATCTCACTTTATCATTTCTATGGGGGAAATCTTTGTACCTATGGTTCCCTTTACAACCTCAACATTCCATAGGTGGTGGTCTTGACATTTTTCCACCCACTTCAACCTTACTAGTCTCTCTATAAGATGGTTGTCCTTAAGGACCATTCCTGAAAAAAGGTGGCTTAGTTCCCTTCTTCCTCTTATTCATCTTGAATTTCTTCTTGTCTTCCTAAGCTTTTCGGAAAGTAGGCTTCTCTCCTTGTTGCTCATATAAGCATTTCACCCTTCTTATAGTTTCTTCCATAGTCATAGGATCATCATACTAAATCTTGTCACCAATGGAAGGTGGCAATCCACTTAGATACCTCTGAATCTTGACAGTCTCATCCTTGATGAACATAACATACTTCAGCAATTCCAAAAATCTTCGCTCATATTCATCAATGGTCATGTTTCCCAGCTCGAGTTCAAATAACTCTTTCATCTTTATGTCATAATATCTTTTAGTTAAATATTTCTTCTTGAAATATCTCTTGAATTATTTCCAAGTGATATCTTTCTCTCTAATGTGTTGCACCTGCACAAGTTGATCCCACCACATGGATGCTTTTCCTTTCAGTCGATACATCGCAATTCTTCCTTCTACNTCATGCCAAGCAACCATGTTTCAACATCTTCCTCCTTCTTGTGTTCTCCATCAAATGTAGGAGGCTTAATCTTGGTCATTTCTCCCTTCAATTCATCCACTCCAGATATCATATGATTTCTGGTAGGAGATGGGCTTGAACTGCTATGTTCCCTCCTCTTGGAGCGACCTTGGGAGTGATGATGGTGTCTACCAACACTCCATGATATTCTTCCTTCAAAAGTCTGGTGACTCCCTGTTTTTCTCGAGTCTCTCTCCTTGTCCAACTTATTTTCTATTCTCTCCAGACTCTTCATCAACTTTAAGTTGAATTCTCCTTGTTTTTCCTTAGCTTTCATGCGCTTTCTGCTATCTGCTCGGTGAGTTTGGGCATCTTTCTGCAATCTTTCAATGATTTTCATCATATGCCCTTCCTTATTTATCTCTTCTCCATGTCCATTGGAGTTCGACCCTTCAACTCCCAAATGAACATCCAACCCTTTTATTTCATTCTCTGAACTGGAAGCAATCCGTACCTCTTCCATTTCTTTACACTCAGTGGCAACTCTAATCAGTTCTAGCACTCATTAAACTTCTGCAAACACAATGTGTAGACAATAAGAATTTTCTAGGCCATCATTGCTTAACAAATCCCACAACATTCATAAAAAAATCTAATTCAAGAAAAGGTTCACTTTTCATTCTCTGTGATTCTCGTTCAATCAAGAATCCCCACAGATTTATTCTTTTGGAGCTCTACTTTGCTAATTTTTCAGACACTATCCCCTTTCTCTCAGTCCCCAACCCATGCAACCATGGTTCATGACCAAGAGCTAGATCAATAAGCACTTACTCGGGCCTTCGACTTCGGAACATTTCCAAGCACCACACAAAAATCACTCAGAATTGCTAGTTACTGCACTCGCGCAGTAGAGTGGATCAATAGTCCACGTCTACTCAGCATCTGACGGCTGACACACACTATGTAACCTCAGGCGTCTGAGTTCCAGGACTTCAGGACTTCGAAAGATTTCACATCCGCACAGCCCAAACCATTAACCTCCGAACACTCCCACGTGACCTTAGGTGACGTTATTACGTTACATCACTTAACATTTTCCCAATTGTGGGGGCATGCAATAGTGGTTTGGAGCAACCTGCCTTTTGTCCCGCAATTCTCCTAACGCTAACACGTACCCCTCAGTGAAACCGCGGTTTGGATTGCGGGACCGCCTTGGAGAATTAGCTTCTGTGCAACTTGGGTCCCCGTAATGTCTCCTGGTCATTGATATTGATGTATCATGATCAACGCCATTGTGGGTCCTCCGATATTTAACTACGTTACGTAACCTCGCGCCCCACTAACCCTCCTCACATAGGATGCTACATGGCAGAATACTAGCGACTGATACGTGGCCCATTCAGATGGGTGACACTCGTCACATTCCAAATTCCATTTCAATATTCCATGGTTTGGAATCCACTTACACTTGGCATAGAACCCATGTGTCCACGTCACCTCCAGGGTGACGTCATCATGACTCACCACTTCGGCTCTTCGGGCTTCGGGAGTTTCAACTCCTTTACGCTCGCTTTTTCCCAGAGTGCTTTCTCCCGGAGTTCACGATCTACCGACGTGTGTCCTTCATAATCAGATGGTTGTGATCTACTTCAAGACTTCAGGAGTTTGTCACCCTCCACACTTGAAATCCTCCGAAGTGAATTTCCTTTTCTTTCCTGGACACAGATCTAATGGTCTAGACTCCTTTCCTACGATCTACGGTGTATATCTCCTTCGAGACTTCAGTGCTTTGGTTTTCGGCCTTTCTCATAGCTTTTCATCAAGCTTCTCTAATGTCGTGAAGTCCGAAGGGATTCCTAGGTTAAACTTTCCGTGCTTTATCCAGATTTGACGGTCATAAAGGACTCTCCTTTTTCCCAAAAAGATACTATGGCTCCAACACCCCAAGTGTTGAGCTCTCTCTCTTTGTGGTAAAATACCACACCGACTGTAGTTTTATTCTACCTCTACTCCTCCAGAGCTTCGTAACATGGCCAAGTAACCCCTTGGCACTCAGAAACATTCTAAGGTTCGAAATTGGTTCCATATGAACACCATTTCCACTCAAAACCTTGGGTCCAAAGACCACTTATTTGACCCATCCAGGCTCAACGTTGAAACCATGGGCTCTGATACCAAATTGTAATGTCCATGACCATCAACCCCTCTGTCGGGCAACGCTACTATGCGGAAAAAATCTCATAAATATAATATGCATTAAACCAAATTAACACATTTTAACATGGAGTTACTCCTGCCATTCAGACTTAAATATAATTAACAACAATTCAAACTTGCAATGGAATACATTATAACATTTCAAAACATATACATGCATCACATATAAATTAAGTACGTAATTAATACTTATCTTTTAAACTGGCGTAACACCACCAACTGCATGCAGACCTTCCACGAACCTCCCAGCCTTAGACCATGTTGCTCATCACTCTTAGCAGTAGGTCACCCTTGAGCTAGGACTAAGCTCCACCGGAAAAGGAAATCCTAGGCTAGTCAATGTCAACAGGAAGACACACAGTTTATGGGGATGGATTCTCTCCCAGGAGCCACTTATTCCCACTACTCACAGACTTTCATTCCCCACATATCTGTCCCACCCTAGGATTACACACCTTCACTGTCACTAGGACAATCCTTCGATTGCTAAACCTCCCTTTCCTTGGGATTGAACAATAGGCCGGAATGGAATTCTTCGAGCTCTGTGGCAGCTATAGGACCCCTTCCAGGAGTTCTCACTTCCTTTGTGCACTCACTCACCTGGAGAGAGTCGCTCAAAGTCCTGACAACCTGCTTCTTTAATCACAACCACCTCTCTCACCTGGAGAGAGTTTTGCACACAGGTCTGACAACCTACTTTTTTAGCTTCATTCCATCACAAGGAGGACAATGGTAAGGCTCAACAAGGAACATATGATGGTAGCCAATTACACTCAGCCAAGGGACTGTGTGGCCACAATAACCCAAAATTAAAACACACATGACATAGGTAATTACGGTATGCTCGGGTTTCACAGAAGATAGAAACGCAAAAATTTAAGCACGAACCTAGATTTACAGTGTGGATAAACTTGGGTTCACAGGACACACAGGTTGACCTTTCCCTCCTGATTGGTTTCTCATATGTGCGTGGTTATGAAGAGGTCCAATGCAGAGGTAAAACAGGTATAGACTGAGGATGCGTCGGCTTCTCAGGAAAATATCATAGGATGACCTCACGGTTTCGGGTTTCAGATGCATACATAAATATTGCAAAGGTCGAATACAGAGGCCATGGGATTCACAAGAATACATCGATTTACTTCTGGTTCTGGTTATCAGGAATGCGTGATAAGAAAATTAAGCAGAGGTCGATCACAGAGGTAACACGGTTTAGAGAATCGATGGGAGAATGGAGGACGAACCCCCATCACAGATCAATTCTTGGGTTAAATTGCATGTTCTTGGGTCGACACATGTCGCCCATGAAGCTACATGCACTCCATCAAGTATTCGTTCACTTTTGCACACGGTGGAGCTGCATATGTTGCCTCTCCCAGGACATAGGATAAAAGCATACCTTTCACACCACTTTGGAATAATAATAATTATTATTCCCAAGGAATCAAGCCCTCAAGATTAGCCCCCCTTCCAACATTTCAACCCCCTTTCCCTTACCCATTCTATGGAATCTTAGTCCCCCATCACTCTTTCTTCGTGGCCGGTTAGCACGCAGCGATGTTTATATATTATATTAATGATCTGCATAATTACATATACAAAAACAGGCTCCTGGCCTTTAACTCCTAGGATCTCTGGCCTAATAAACACATAATCCCACCAACTTATATACACTTGGCTCACCATCCTATAAAACATGTTTACAATATATAGACATAACTAGGGCATGTCGTTGGGGTATTACAGAAATGATGAGGTTTAAGGGCTGCTAACAGAGGTCTATCTTTGAACTGCTCTTAGGAACTTATTTCAAGTTTAACCAAACTATTTCTCTGTTGTTTTAGGAGAGGCATACAGTATGATTTTTCTCCCTTTGAAATATGCCCTCAATATTTGAGTTTAATTCTCTTTTTATGGCTTCTATTTGCATGGGTTAAACAATGGGTTTATGTTGTCCAAGATTAACTCATACATATATCATAAAACAACAAACACCCATCCTATATATTTAACAAACTACAGCTAAAAATACTAAGCAAACCATGAAAAATGTACAAAAGTAGTTTTTGGTCAACATGACCCTGGAAAAACCCCCATGGGGAAAACCAGTAAGAGATATAGATATATTGATCCAGGCGGATATTGGTGGCCACCCACCTATTCCAACTGGATCCTCATGTCCGTTTTTGATTCAACACATCTTTCTGTAATTCTTTATAATTGTGAGTTCTACACTTCTAGGGTTGTCTAAAGCCTCACACATTCTCGAGGTGGATATGGGTGGCCTCTCGCCTAATCCAACTGGTTTATTTTGTATTTTTTCATGTAAGCACATCTTGTTGTACTTCCATGGCTATTTTGGGGCCCTAAACATTGTTTTTTGACTCTCCACATTCAGACTATATACGAAGTAAGAGTTTGATGGAGGAATGTGTATATCTATGAAAGACCTTTCCAATGGGCTATCACGTGCCTAAAACGAAGGTCGTATGAAAAAGTTACGACCCTGGGAAGTTGAGGTACCAAATTACACCAACTTGCCCATAGGGCCCACATGACTTTTGGCATTTCACCTTCTAGGGTTATGTTTTTGGATGTCTAGGGGTTTGGCATTCATGAGTAATATGAAAAGGGCCTATGGAGCTTCATTGTAATCCATTCTGCTCAGACGGATGCGCATAGAATTCACATCTCTTCTCATAGATAACTACCATCATTCGAGCAAGTTTTAGTTATGCAGTTTTACAGTTTCAACCTATTCATTATTTAACAGAAGATATTGTTCACTAAATATTTGTGTTATTCTTCCTATTTCTGTGTTTATTGTATTCAATCTGTTAATAAGTTTGTTCTGCTCCTAAATCCAGATCAAGGGTACCAGAGCGGTCTGCTCTTCATTTACTTTTCTTCATACATGTCCCTGAAAAAGGCTGGGTACAAGAAGTTGGGACTCGAACCAATCGAGCCATTACCAGATTGTCCGCACCGATCCTGACAACAACCCATGGGAGACGAGAAGAAAGATGATGGAGCAAGATATCCTATTAAAATGTTGCTCGAGGAATCTCTCGCACAACAAAGAAACGAAATGATGGACAACTTCGTGCAAATCCTTCGATGGTTTCCCACGAGAGAAGCATCTTCATCAAACGACCATGCAACCCACTTCAAGGTACAATTAAATTTTGATATTCCATTATTTGAAGGACTGATAGATGCAGATGTTGTAGATAAATGGTTGAATCTGCTCGAAGGATATTTTTCGTTCCACAATTTTTCCGATAGGGAAAAGATCACTTTTTCACTCCTCAAGGTCATTCCCCATGTTAAAGACTGGTGGGATACTTACTCTGAGCAAAGGGTCGTGGAGGAATCTACAATTTTTTTGGTGGCCCCTACATGGGATTCCTTCTAGGATGCCATTAAAGAACAATACTACCCTGTTGGAAGCTACGAGGACTAGTACACCAGATGGACCACCATACAACAAGAAAGGGACCAGACAGTACCAGACTTCACCAAAATTTTGCATACCCTACGCACCAAATTGGGTATCAAATATTATGAGCGTCACCTGGTGCTAAAATACTGCGGTTGTTTGCATAGATACATTCAAACATAAATGGAGTTCCTAGACATCACCTCATTGGGCATGACTTATAGATACACTGTCAAGATCGAGCAAAAATTTAAGCAGAAACAACGAGAGTTTGGATATTCAAACCCCGCACAACAGAAGAAGGGAAAAGGTGACCCCAACCCATACAACAAGGGACCAAGTTGATATGGCCACCCTCAGGACAATTCATCCAAGCTGCAACACAAGAAGGGAAACGAGAAGACGAAGAAGGACACGGGAAAATGGTGTGAGTACCATAAAAGTCCTTGGCACAACACCGATGAATTTCGCTCCAAGAATTCCCTCGTGGCCAAGATGAAGGCTTCTGAGTCAGAGGCCGATTCTGATTTTGATTCAAATCTTGAAGGAGGGAAGTGGATTATTGATGTTGAACTCAATTCCACGATCGCTACCACCAAATTCTGGCCAAGTGAACTAGAAGAACTACAGGAAGGAGAATGCCTCTTTCACTCGCATATGTGGGTCAAGGGGGCTCCGATTCATTTCATTGTCGACAACGGTAGTAAGAAGAACTTGATTTTGGCAAAGGTCTTCAAGCGGCGGAACCTTCCAACGACATCGCACCCACAACCCTACACCATTGGTTGGCTTCGTCAAGGAAGAGATTTATGTGTCAGCCAACAATGTCATCTTCCCTATGACATCAAGCCTTTCAAAGATGTGGTATTGTGTGATATTTCTCCCCTTGAAGTTTATGATGTTCTTTTAGGACAACCATATTTGTGGAAGCATCATGATGTGTATGAGTCTAGACCCCATAGTGTTATTATTACTTTGGGTAGACAATTGTACAGGATCCCAGAGATGGCACCACCTACTGTTATTTCTTTAATCTCTGCTAAGAAATGCAGCAAGGTCATTTCAAAGACTGGGAAGTTCATATTCTTTGTCATCCATGCTCATAGTAAGTAGAAGGGCGCCGCCACATCCATGGTCCCTACACAATGACTCTCTTTGCAACAGAAGCAAGTGGATGGGCTCGTGGAAGAATACAGAGACATATTCGTCTCACCTACAGGGGTACCGAAAAAATGCCAAGTCAGGAATCCTACTGATCTGACCCCCGACACACCTCTACCTAATGGACCAGTCTATCGGTTCTCGCTGATGGAGAATGACGAAATCAAGCTTCAGATCCAAGATCTTCTTCAAAAGGGGCACATCAGACCCAACTCCTCCCCTTGTGGAATCCCTCTTGTACTGGTGTAGAAGAAGGATGAGACTTGGTGACTGTATATTAATTACAGAACCTTAAACAAAATCACAGTTAGGAACTTCTACCCCATTTCCAGGATTGATGACCTTCTTGACCAACTCAAGGGGGCAAATTTCTTCAACAAGATTGACCTAAAGTATGGCTACCACCAGGTTCCTATCGAACCAATTGATGTCTGAAAGACAACCTTCAAGTCTAAAGAAGGTCTCTACGAATGGCTAGTCATTCCCTTTGGCTTAACAAATGCACCAACCACTTTCATGTGGTTGATGGACAATGTCTTGAGACCCTTCACCAACTCCTTTGTGGTGGTATATTTGGATGACATCCTCATCTTCAACAGAACATTGGAGGAGCACATGCGGCACATTCAGTATGTTTTGAGCACTCTGCAACAACACAAGCTTTATGCCAACTTGGAAAAATACTCTTTTCACATTAACATGGTCCAATACCTAGGCTACATTGTTTATGAGCATGGGGTACATGTTGATTCAACTAATATCCAAGTCATCCTTGACTGGCCAGCCACGACCACACTGATCGAGCTTCAGATATTCTTGGGACTAGCCAATTTTTACCAACGGTTCGTGTTTGGATTCTCCCATATTGCATGGGCCCTCAACCAGGTGACCAAGGGAGGTGGTAGGGACAAGTTCATGTGGGGGGAGGAGAAAAAAAGAGCATTCAAAGATATGAAACATCATTTTTGCTCATCTCCAATACTCTCCTTACCTGATCTGCAACAACGATTGGAGATTGAGACTGATGCATCTGACTATGCTATAGGCGCAATACTCACTCAAAACAGGCATCAAGTGGAATTCCATAGTGATACACTCTCCAATATTGTCCATAAATACCCCACCTATGACAAGGAAATGTATTCCATTGTACAATCCTGTCGTCAATGGAAACATTACATTATGGGGACAGAGACAATCATACACACTGATCACAAGCCTCCGTAGTTCATACAAACATAGGGGAAATTACAGAACTACCACCATCATAAGTGGTCCACCCACCTCCAACGGTTCCATCTCAACATCAAGTATAAGACAATTATATTCAATCGTGTCATTGACTACCTCAGTCGCCGCTTGTGGTTGTTCTCACCACTGTGCTCCATTCCTGTGGACATGAAACATTGGAATGGCCCCAACTTTACCAAGAATATTTAGATTTCGCCACCACATATCATCTCTTGGGTACATGAGCCACTGCCACTGATTTTCACATTCAGGACGAACTCTTATGCCACCTGGGACATGTATGTCTTCCTACAAGCGAGCATGCAAAGATAATTTGGGAAGCCCACTACAGTCGGGTGGTAGGACATTTTGGCGTAGAGAAAACTGTGGTCGTTCTTCAGAAACATTTTTATTTTATTGGCCAAAACTTCGACATGATGTTAGCAAGTATATCAGATCTTGCACTTCCTGTGCCATTTTCAAGCCAACCATCAAGAAGCAAGGTTTATACACCCCTCTTCCTATTCCCGAGAAGCCGTGGGAATCCATCTCCATGGATTACATGTATAGTTTGTTGTCCACCAAGCACGAAAATGACTACGTGTTTGTGGTCGTTGATCGCTTTTTGAAAATGGCCATCCTCACAGCTTGTAAGAAGAATGTCACATTGGTAGAGACTGCCAAGATCTTCTTCGAACGAGTTTGGGTTCACTTTGGGATACCACAGACCATCATCTCTGATCGAGACAACAGGTTCCTCAACACCTTTTGGTCGAGTCTCTCGTCTATGTTGGACACCAAGATCAAAAAATCCACTTCTTTCCACCCCCAAACCAATGGCCAAACCAAGGTCATCAATCAGATGATTGTGCACATCCTACACATGTACAATTCTAAGAATCCCCGTACATGGGACGAGAGTCTCCCATATGTCCAACACAGTTACAACAGGGCTCTCCATAGTTCCACCGACTATAGCCCATTTTAGGTGGGTCTGGGATTGCAACCCTTGGGACCCATTGATGTTGCACTTCATATTTCCATGACACAGACAGATTCTTCCCTTGATCAGTCTGTGATCGACAAAGCCACCGGGTTCATTGAGTGAATTCAATACATCCGCCAACAGGTCCAGGAGATTCTGCAGAAATCCAATGCTAAGTACAAGAAACACCATGATAAACACAGGGTACCACACCACTTTCAGGTTGGCGAAAAAGTCTCATTACATTTTCAGAAGGAGCGTCTCACTGGTCCCTACCAGAAGCTTCGCCCATTTCGTTATGGGTCTTACACTATCACCAAGGTTGTGGGTAGCAATTCTTTTGAGCTCAACAATCAACCCTTCCTTGGTCTGCATCCAATATTCAATGTGGATCTCCTTCGGCCATATTTTCCACCGTTATTGGACTCCTTTGAGATCGTCGAACAACTGACACCAATAGAGATCAACCTTGACTACATGGAACAAGCCTCCACCGATCAAATAGTGGACACACAGGTCAAGGGCACTCACTAGTAGTGGATCCATCTTTAATGGGTTGTCAAGGTAGGGCAACTCCTACACCAAGGCAAGTGGCTCACCCGGGGCCAAATCCAATAGAAGTTTCCTCACCTGATGGGGGAACTCAACGCAATGGAGAACATTGCTTCATAAGGGGGGAGGATTGATCCAGGCAGATATTGGTGGCCACCCACCTATTCCAACTAGCTCCTCATGTTCATTATTGATTCAACACGTCTTTCTATAATGATTTATAATTGTGAGTTCTACACTTTTGGGGTTTTCTGAAGCCTCACACATTCTCCAGATGGATACGGTTGGCGTCTCGCCTAATCCAACTGGATTATTTTGTATGTTTTCATGTCAGCACATCCTGTTGTACTTCTAGGGATGTTTTGGGGCCCTAAACATTGTTTTTTTGACTCGCCACAGTTAGACTGTAGACAGAGTTAGATTCTGACAGCGAAATGTGTAGATATCTGAAATACCTTTCAAATGAGCTATCACACACCTAAAATGGAGGTCGTATGCAAAAGTTACAACTCTAGAAAGTTGAGGTACCAAATTACACCAACTTACCCATAGGTCCCATATGAATTTTGGCGTTTCACCTTCTAGGGTTAGGTTTTTGGAATTCATGAGTAATATGAAAAGGGCATATGGATCCTCATTGTAATCCATTCTGCTCAGACAGATGCGCGTAGCAGCCACATCTCTTCTCAGAGATAACTACCACCATTCGAGCAAGTTTCAGTTTTGCAGTTTTATAGTTTGAGCCTATTCATTATTTAATAGAAGATATTGTTCACTAAATATTTTTGTTATTCTTCCTATCTCCGTGTTTATTGTATTCAATTTTTTAATCAGTTCATTCCGCTCCTAAATCCAGATCATATATATTGGATCCTTCAAGCAATTGTACAAAAGGAAATGACATAAGAAGAGCCTGATACACATGCTAGCTCATCTCAATATCAACAATGGAGTTCTTCTTGGGAAATGCATCGCTAGTGCAATAGTGCGTCCCCTTTCCTTTTGTGCCTGATATGGAGATGACTTAAGACCAATTATATTTCTTGTCCACTAGATGGTGTTTGTGCCCTTGATTGGTGTGCCTTGTTCACCTTTTGTTTATGCATGCTATGGATGTGCCTCTCTCCAACAATGGATGTGACCCCCTTTCTCCTTGCACAAGCTATTTCACCCTCAACCAAACAAGTGCACCCTCTCTACACCCAGAGAACCACCCTTCACCAATATTGGTGCACCCCTTAAGCTCTCAGACACTCTTGCATCACACAAGTGCACCCTCACAAGCTCAAGACTAGCTTCCTCAAGATATGTGCCCCTCCTTCACAAAGGTGTGCCTCTCTTCTCTTCTTCACTCAACTCACTCAAGTGAGAATGAATATCTTCCTTACCCTTTTTCTTCCTTTAGCCTCTCTTAGGCCATACCGAAAATATCAAGGGCCTAGATCTATGGATGATTTTAAGGATGAAAATTTATATTGATATATAGAAACATGGGATAATATTACTAGTCCTTAATATTCAAAATGTAAAATGTTTGGCGATAGTTTTGTAAAAATATTCAAATTTCTAAGGATTTTATATAGTTTCTATAAAAGTTTAGCGATTTTTAAGGTAAGATAATTTTATTCTATGGAATTTGGGTGAATGTTTTTTAGAAAAAATGGAAATTGGCGAATCTTTTTTTGGGAAAAACCATGGAAAATTAGCCCAATGGAAAAATTTATCCCCTAAAATCATCTATGCCTCGATCACATCTAGCCCAAATCTAATCAATGGGTAAGATCACTTCTCATAAATCTCACTTAGAAACCCACTTTAATTAAGTTTCTATAGTTTTCTTTATGTCTATTAATTCACCCACTTGTGAATTAATTGTCACCTTATGACTTAAGTGACAAATTTAACTTTATGACTTAAGTGAATAAAGTCAATGTGAAATTAGAATACAAAGTAAAGGTATCAGGGTAATAGTCTCCCCCTTTGTGTTTAGAGACTCACCAACACAAGGGGACAACTTTCCGAGGTACCCAAATCTCAACAGCCAATAGCAAGAAGATTTTGTTGAAAATGCTTTGAAAACTTGGCTACAAGATTCCAATAACTCTCTATACAAAGCTCTTCCTTTAATCACATCTGGGGGTGTTTGGATCTCGCGGAATAGTGCTCTCTTTGATGACAAATTGTCCTTGCCTAACATATAGGAGTTAAAAACTTAATTATTCTTTCTTCCTTCCCTCAATCAAAGTCTACTTATCAACGACCCATTGTTGATGATTGTACATTTCAAACTGATCATTGTGGAATTTCTTTGATGGAGTAGCCTAAGGTACCCCCACTCAAGGAGGAGTTGGTGGTATTATCCATCTAGATGAGGTCTCCACTATTTCCTTTTCAGCATTCCTAGGAGAGGTCACTATCGGTCAGTAACAACTACAATAAATTCATTTGCCTTAAGATTTTGATTCTATTACCTCAAGAAAAAATATTCATAGGCTACATATTTATGGGGATTCTCAATTTGTTATCAAATGCAATGCAACCGTTCTGTGCTCCCCGAAGAACAATCGCGTACACCAAGACCTTCACTAACGCTGGCCCAAGGAGCTGAATGCTCCTCTAATTCCCCTCGGGAATTCTCTACCGACAGCTTGCTCCTTCACTGATCTCCCCTATCACTAGGGAAATCGAAATTTGTGATTTAATGAATTATCTCGTCGTGTTATTCTTGCTTCTCGATTCCCCGAAGCCCGATGGGTCAACGGCTCAACACTTCCAGCACTTGTTGGGGATTTCCCTATCGGGAAATCGGGACATAAAATATTGCGATTCTCTCGCACCATAAAACTCCGAACCCCGAACTCCGATGGCACGTGCGCTTTCCTCATCACGTCACCTCCTCTGTCCCTGCTATATCGGGAATCGTGGGATCGCGATTTCAAAGGTCGCGATATTTGTGGATTTGAAAACCCGAACGCCGAATCCCGACCTTCCGGGATCTCGTGCCACCTGTCCCCCTAGAAATCAACGGTTCTGGTGGATTCAGGAAATCACGACTCGCGATTTCAACGAACACAAAACTTTTGTCTATGCAAACCCCGATATGCCGAATCCCTATGGCTATGGGTTCTCTTCCCTGTGCCTAAAGACTAAATCCTGCGCAGCTTTTCTTAGATCTGACGGTCAGCGGGATTTCACAATTCTCCGTTGTGATCCCAGACGTCGGTTCTCCTCCTTGAGGATTCCTCCTTCTTCAAAGCTCCGTTCCTGCCCGAGCCTTCTCACGGGACATTTTCCCAGTAACGAAAGGGAACTATCCCTCCTGAGCTTTATCAAGCCTAACTCCTTCAGAGACTCTGCGCACACTCTTGTGCTTGACCTCTACAACTCTTGGAATGTTGAGTTCTCCCGGACTCAGTGCACTATCCTACAACAATAGGTTATGCCTTCCCTTGCCCAAACTAGCGACTAAAACTTCAAGTTCGACCTGCACTTCTTCTGCAGGGCTCGAACAACCCAATTCAACTCTGGGCGAATGAGAATAAGGGTTTAACTGCTGAGCCTCATCAACGCACTCTATGCGGATGAATTCGACTGCACTCTATGCAGGAATCTCCTGGCTCAAACAGAGAAACAATTGAAACTCATTCTCTACTTTCTCAGGCTTCAATTCAACTACGAAATCACAGATATAGCATATCAAAGTAAATATATATAACAGAAAGCAAACATTCATGAGCATAATATCAACACAGAGAAACAACACCAACCATGAAGTTGAATCAAAGTCTTTCTTCTATTAATTCAATCTGTACACGGGTGTTCTCCACAAGTTATCTTCTCTTCTCTTCTCTCCAGAATACTCGATAATTCTGCATCCCCTCAATGTACAAGGGAGGGTGTCTATATCTCGTTTCCCTCAAATTCTAAAACTGTCTAATCTAGAATTAAAATCCTACCTATCTTTACATCAATTCTATTAAATGCTTCAGCTACTAAGGACGTGAGCTTATCTGCTCAAGGTCTGTTTACATATACAAGTGTGCTTCATCAAATCAGTACATAAATGACTTGTGCAATAATTTCAAGGTGTTTCAAAAATTTGGTGCTGGCGCTGTCCAACTGTCCTTTTTGCTCTATGCGCTGGCTCGCTTGATGAGTGAGCGATGCTCCTGCATCATACTCCTGGGCTTGAAAACTTTCATGGACTCCTGTCCATGAGCTCCTGCACGGTGTATCCATGTTTCTGAATCACTGCTTCTGTCTCCCAGCTGGCATCCTCCACTGGGTGATTCTTCCATTTCACCAGGTATTCAAAATACTGCTTTCGCCTGGTCTTCTTGCCGACTCTCTTATCCAGTATACACTCCATCTGTGGATTTTCTGCTACTGGCATCTGCTTCTGCCACTAGACCACTGGTTCTTCATCTTCAGCATCTACTTCTCCAGCCCTGTATGGGTATAAATCCGAAACATTGAAAATCAGAGATATCCCGATGCCATCCGGCAACTCAAGCTCGTATGCATTCTCTCCAAATTTCCTCAGGACTCTGCACGGTCCGATTTTCTTCATCTTGAGCTTGTTATATGTTCCCCTCGAGAACCTTTCCTTCCTCAAGTGCACCAGAACAAGATCACCAACTTCAAACTGAAGTTGTCTCTTCCGTTGATCGGCTTTGCACTTGTACTCTTGATTTGATTTCATCAGTCGCTGCTTCACTTGACTGTGATGTTCCTGCATTGCCTCAGCGAACTCTCCCATGCTCGCGCTGCTAGTCACAGCCTGTTCTGACTCCCTGAGTTCAGAAACTCCCCTCGACTGTGTCCCATACAAAATCTGGAATGGACTTTTGCTTGTACTCTAATTCACCAAATCGTTGTACGCAAACTCTGCCTGTGGTAATATCTAGTCCCAACAGCTATGGTGCTCTGTCACCAAGCTTCTCAATAGATCTCCCAGGCTTCTATTGACCACCTCGGTCTGTCCGTCTGTCTGCGGATGGTAAGCTGAACTAAACGCCAAGTTAGTTCCCAACTTCTTCCATAGCGTCCTCCAAAAATGACCTATGAATTTTGTATCCCTATCCAAGACTATGCTTCTCGGAAATCCATGCAATCTGACCACCTCTTTGAAAAACAAGTTGGCTATGTGGGTCGCATCACTGGTCTTCTGACATGGTATGAAATGTGCCATCTTCGAAAACCTGTCCACCACCACAAAGATGGAATCAACTCCTCTTTGCATTCTTGGCAATCCCAGAACAAAATCCATGCTAATTGCCTCCCATGGCCTCTCGGGTATGGGTAATGGCTGATAATATCCAACGTTCTGCTTTCGGCCCTTCGAATGTTGGAAAATTCGACATCTGTCAACGAACCTTTTTACATCTTCACACATGCTCGGCCAAAAATATGATTCGCTCAACTTGGCGAATGTTTTGTCATGTCCAAAATGACCTGCTAATCCTCCACTGTGCTTCTCTTTCAGCAGATTCTCCCTCATGGAGCAATTCAGAATGCATAGTTGATTGCCTCTGAACAACAATCCTTCCTGGACCATGTAATCTATCCATGGGCTCCGATCCCTGAGAACCGGGTTCTCAGCTGCCTCGTATGCCTCTCCAAAATCTGCATCCCCTACATACATGTCCTTCAAATTTTCAAAACCCAACGTCTTGACTCTGAATTCCTGCAACAACAAACATTTCCTGCTCAAAGCATCAACCACTTTGTTAGAAGTCCCTGAAATGTGTTTGATTACAAACGTGAAATTCTGCATGTACTCTACCCACTTTGCATGCTTCTGATTCAACTTATCCTGTTGACTTATGAACTGCAATGCATGATTATCGTTGTACAAAACGAATTCCTTGGGTATCAAGTAATGCCTCCACTTATTTAATGCCTGTATGATGGCATAAAACTCCTTATCATACGTGGAGTATTTCATCTTCGCGTCATCCAGCTTCTCGCTGAAATATGCAACAGGTCTATCATCCTGACTCAAGACCCCTCCTATGGCATATCCACTCGCGTCACACTTCACTTGGAAGGTTTTCTGAAAATCAGGTAACACTAAAATTGGTTGCTCTGTGATCTTCCGCTTCAACAGATTGAAGCTTCTTTCAGCCTCAGCTGTCCAATGAAAAACTTTATGCCGCTTCTTCACGGTGTCCATCATTGCTGCGCTAATTCCACTGAAATTCCAAATGAATTTTCTGTAGAAACTAGCCAAACCATGAAAACTCCTCACCTCAAAAACATTTCTGGGTGATGGCCAATTCTTGATCACTTCTACCTTCTCAGGATCCATTTTCAACTCATTTGCTGATATGACAAAACCCAAATAAATGAGCTCTGTCTGCATGAAGGAACATTTCTTCATATTGACCAACAACTTCTCCTGTTGTAGTCTTCTCATCACAATGTCTAAATGCTTCAGATGATCCACTTTCGTCTTACTGAAAATTAATATGTCGTCTAGATACACGACCACAAATTTACCGATAAATTCCCTCAGAACTTCATTCATCAGTCTCATGAATGTGCTCGACGCATTTTTCAAGCCAAATGGCATGACCAGCCATTCGTACAAACCCTCGTTTGTCTTGAATGCTGTTTTCCATTCATCGCCTTCCCTCATGCGAATCTGATGATATCCGCTCTTAAGATCAATCTTCGAGAAATAATTTACCCCACTCAGGCAATCCATCAGATCATCCATTCTCGGCAGTGGAAATCTGTACCTGATGGTGATTTTGTTTATCGCCCTGGAGTCTGTACACATCCTCCAGCCTCCATCTT
>SNQJ01S0034307.1:52212-67533 GCA_010110895.2 Picea sitchensis | reverse complement strand
GATGTATGTCGACTATTATTATCCCTTAATAATAGTTGGACAATAAATATTAGTCTATTCTCAATGAGCACTTGGAAATAGTTAACTGAAGTGGAAAATCAATTAGCTATAGGAAATTTGAGTTCAAAGGTTGACTGGTGGGAAATGCAATTCGAATTAGTTGTAACTGAGTGATTCGAAGTTGTAACAAAGTTGGATGTGTAGTTATGTGAGTTGTGAAGTAGTTTAACTCAGTTAAGTGAGTTAAGCTCAGTTGTACTAGTTATAACTGAACATACACTAGTGAGAGATCAATGAATTAATTATTAATTAATTCAAAATAAGTGATCTCACATGCAACTGAAGATTTACCACTGTTAACTACATGCATGTCAGATCTAGTGGAGACCCAGTTGAGATAACAGGTGAAAGGACAATTTTACTATCAATTGTGACATTAGTGAGTGTACCCATGAAACCACACACATAGTGGATGTGCCCATGAGGATTTCCCAGCCTAGGCAAGAGGAATTCATTCATTGCAAGGATTTCCATTAGCAAGGATTGCGTAGAGGAGGCAGGCTGTCTGGAAGTAGTAAATTGGCACATGAATTTGTCAATTTTTGTATGACAGTGTGAGATGATTGTATATTGTACAGAGAGCTCTTGGATTAGAGTTTTGTATGATATTGTTTCATGATAGATGATATATACATAATATATGATAGTGGGGTTTTTAGCTTTATTCTTTCTTGGTAAAACATCTGTGTTATGTGTGATTGATCTTTCTTCTTGATATTGCAATTGGCAATCGTGTTTTAAATTCTTAAAGAATATTACTAGAAGCAATTTTGTATTTAACAATGGAATATAATTGTTAGATCAAGAGAATCCAGACAATACATAATTTGTATTAAAATTTATACATGGTATCAGAGCGTAGAATATTGCAGAAGCTGAGTTTGTGATTGGATAGAATTCGAATTTGCCGAAAGACTTTCTCGGTGCTACAACTGATTCAAGATCGAAATGGATTTCAATGGATTGAGGTTAGAGTATGCACTCAAGGGAAGATCGAACTAAATTGCATGTAAGGACATGACGGAGGCAATGCTCGAAGTCAATGGCTTGAAGGAATTCATTGACAAAGATGTTCCTAAGCCAGATGTTGCAGACACTGCAAATCTTGATGCATGGCAAAAGAAAGTGGCAAAGGTGAGAAGGATCCTGTTGGAGTGAGTAAGAGACTACATTGTCTCAAGCCTCCATGGGAAAGTCACACCATATGAAATGTGGAAGAATTTGACGGATCTATTCCAAAACAACAACAACCATAGGAAATTGGCGCTCAAAGATAAACTCAGGAAGATCAAGATGGAGAAGGGCGACTCCATTCCAAAATATCTTACGAAGTTTGTCCAATGTCGGGATGAGTTGGGGAGTGTGGAAATAAAATTTTCTCATGATGATTTGGTGAGTTTGTCTCTCCTATGATTTCCCAAGAGTTGGCATAGTTATCAAGACTCTGTCAATGGAAGGGAAAAATTGCCAGATTGGGAACGGCTATGGTCGGATCTAGTGCAGGAGGAGTTCAGGCGGAACACCAGAGATGGCTCTTCATCAAAGCATGATGATGAAGAGGATTGTGATTTGGATTCCAAGGCAAGGAAAGGGAAGGGGAAGAAATTCCATTCAAAATCCGATTCTAAAGGCAAGAATATGGATTTGTCCAAAGTGAAGTGTTTTCACTGTCACAAACATGGGCATTTTTCTACTAATTGTCCACAGAAGAAGAAGAACAAGAAGGCTGTTGAAGCTGCAGCTGGTGAGGCCCTTTTCTCACAATTTGAACTTGACTTCTCCTTGATCACATGCATGGCATCAAGTGCATTGGGATCAGTGTGGTATTTGGATAGTGGCTCTTCCTTCCACATGACGAGAGATAAGGAGATTTTCAGTGACTTGGAGGAGAAAGATCTCAAAATGCATATTGAGATGGGCGACGATGGATGATAAAGTGTGAATGGAATTGGTACCATTACCTTTCGGAGGGAGTCAGGTAAATCATTTCAATTGAAAGATGTTATGCATGTTCCAGGTCTGAAGAAAAACTTGGTCTTAGTTGCAATTTTGGAGGACATAGGCTATGATGTTGTTTTCAGTGATGGAAAATCCTTTTTGCAACATAAAACAATAGGTCAAGTCAAGAATATAGGGATTCGAGTTAAGAATATCTACAAGCTGGAGGTAGATGGCTGCACTGCCATGATGGGCAAGGCAGAATTTTTTTTGAGCTAGGATGAGGGTGAATTATGGCACATGTGATTAGGCTATCTTCATCATGGAGCCTTGAAAATCATGAATCAAATATCTACTGGAATTACAATGGGAACACTTTCTCAGTTAGATCAGTGCAAGGGTTTCACCATGGGGAAGTATGTAAAGTCCACCTTTCATGAAAAGGAGAACCGTGCTTCGATGATCCTGGAGAGAATTCACACAAACATGTGGGGACCATTCTCGGTTGCTTCAACAACAAAACATAAGTATTATTCTATTTTTGTTGATGAATTTTCTCATAAATGCTGGATCTTCTTCATGCAGAAGAAGGATCAAACATTCTCAAAGTTCTATGAGTTTAAAGCACTGGTGGAGAAAGAGTCGGGTAAGCAAGTGAAGGCTCTGAGGAGCGATAATGGTGGAGAATACATCTCTAATGAATTCAAATACTTCTGTAGAAAAGAAGGAATTCAAAGAGAACTCATAGCCCCTCATAAATCACAACAAAATGGGGTCATGGAGAGGAAGAACAGAACGATCATGGGTGTAGCACGATCGATGTTGTATGATCAGGGCCTACAAATGCATTTGTGGGCGGCAGCATGCAACACTGTGGTTTATGTGCAAAACCGTTGTCCTCATAGAGTACTTGGTATGAGTACACATGAAGAAGCTTTCACTGGTAAGAAACCTGATGTTTCTCATTTTAATATTTTTGGCTCATCTGTTTATGTGCATGTGACCAAGAATGCTAGGAAGAAGCTGGAGCCGACTGCTGAAGTTGGGATAATTTTGGGGTACATAGACACACCCCATAATTATTGTGTGTATTTTCCAAACAATAAGATGAATTTTATGCGACAGGATATAAAATTCAATGAAGGGAAAGCCATGCAGTTGTCGCTTGAGAGGGAGATAGACTTGCATGCATAGGAGGATCTTCTGGTTCCCAAAGATGAGTCTCAAGTTGTGGATCAACCACATGAGGAGGTTCATGGAGTGGAGGAAGCCACTAATACAAATCCATCCATCAGAAATGGAAGAAAGCGCACCACATAAGCTAATAGATTGAGACTAGATGCTGCAAAGAATGTAGGATCCCCAACTTCACAACGCAGACAAAGACAATCTCCTGATCGATTTACTGGATGCATGGCTCTCATGAGAAAATGTATTGTGACTGAACCATCTTCCTTTCAGGAATCAGTGTAGGATCCCACTTGGGTTGATGTAATGGTGGAGGAGTATGACTCCATTGTCAAAAACAGTGCATGGGAAATTGTCCCAAGACCGGTTGACAAATCAGTGGAAGGTTCGAGATGGATCTACAAGGGTAACATTTTAATCATTTTTATTTATGTTGATGATTTAATACTGACTGGTGATGAGCAGTTGATACACTCATGCAAGGAGGACCTTGCAAAGGAGTTCAAGATGAAGGATATGGGCCTTCTTCATTATTTCCTTGGATTGGAAATATGACAGTGAGATGGTGAAATTTTTGTGTCTCAAGGCAAGTATGCAAGGGAGATACTAGGTAAGTTTCACATGGAAGGCTGCAAACCCACGGATACTCCTCTTCCAGGAAACTAGAGGAAAGAGGATGCTACTTCTAGAGAGGTAGTGGATGCTACTGTCTATTGACAGTTAGTGGGTTCACTAATGTATCTAGTGAACATGAGACCAAAAATTTGCTATGTGGTTAACCAGTTGAGTCAAGTGATGGTTAAGCCTACCAAGATCTTTTGGAAGGTGGGTAAGCATGTCGTGATATAATTGAGGGGAAAAATTGAGTATTGATTATGGTACAGACAAACAGATGAGGTGAAGTTGCATGAATTCACAGATGAAGATTGGGCGGGCAACCCAATGAACAGAAAGAGCACATTAGGGGGGATCTTTAGTATTAGATCTACAACTGTTTCTTGCTACATCAGGAAGCAGAGATTCATGGCACTTATTTCAGTGGAAGCAGAATACATGGTAGTGAGTCAAGATGCATGTGAGGCTATCTGGATGAGAAAGATCTTGGTTGGTTTGTTTGGTTCTCATTTAGATCCGACAATGATTCATTGTGATAATCAAAGTTGCATTAAACTCTCGATTAATATTGGTTTCATGATAGATCTAAGCATATAGATATACGGTATGATCATATAAGAGATTGTTTGCAGCGGGAGATCATGTTGCTTCAGTACATTCCTACGGAAGATCAGGATGCAGACATTCTGACGAAGGCACTCACCAGGAGAAAATTTGAATACCATAGAGACATGATCGGGGTGAAGGATAACACCTTTCTTGTTGGGAGGGAGTGTTGAGATTCAACAAGAATATCCCAGTGAGAATTATGCACCTACAATAGGATGGAGATTTAGGCTATTTTTAGGTGGACGTCTATTTTTAGATGATGAGAAAATTCTATTTATAGATGATGTCTATTTATAGATGGTGAGCGAATTCTATTTATAGATGTATGTCGACTATTATTATCTCTTAATAATAGTTGTACAATAAATATTAGTCTATTCTTAATGAGAACTTGGAAATAGCTAACTGAAGTGAAAAATCAGTTAGCTATAGGAAATTTGAGTTCAAAGGTTGACTGGTGGGACATGCAAGTCAAATTAGTTGTAACCGAGTGATTCGAAGTTGTAACAATGTTGGATGTGTAGTTATGTGAGTTGTGAAGTAGTTTAACTCAGTTAAGTGAGTTAAGCTCAGTTGTACTATTTGTAACTGAATTTACACTAGTGAGAAATCAGTGAATTAATTATTAATTAATTCACAATCAATGATCTCACATGCAACTGAATATTTACCACTGTTAACTACATGCATGTCAGATCTAGTGGAGACCCGATTGAGATAAAAGGTGAAAGGGACAGTTTGATTATCAATTGTGACATTAGTGAGTGCACTCATGAAACCACACACAAAACTGATGTTCCCATGAGGATTTCATAGCCTAGGAAATAGGAATTCATTCATTGTATGGATTTCCATTAGAAAGGATTGCACAGAGGAGGCAGGCTGTCTGGAAACAGTAAATTGGCACATGAATTTATCAATTTTTGTATGACAGTGTGAGATGATTGTATATTGTACTAAGAGCTCTTGGATTAGAGTTTTGTATGAGATTGTTTCATGATCTATGATATATACATAATATATGATAGTGGGGTTTTTAGCTTTATGCTTTCCCAGTAAAACATCCGTGTTATGTGTGATTGATATTTCTTGATATTGCAATTGGCGATCATGTTTTAAATTCCGCAAGAATATTAGTAGAAGTGATTCTATATTTAATAGTGGCATATAATTGTTAGATCAGGAGAATCCAGGCAATACATACTTTGTATTAAATTTTCTACAAGGTTTTTTTGGTGCATTTTATGTTGAGGTATGCACTGAGGCATTTTATTTAATGGCGCACCGGTGCATTTTGACAATAAGAGCACAAAAAAAAAACATCCGCTAGAACCTTTGCATGCCCATTTTTTATTTATTTATATGGAATATTCGTTAAAACCTTCGCTAAAACCTTCATAGCCAATATAGGAGGTTGTAGCAAAGGTTTTTTTGAAAATTTTAAAAAGATTTGTAACACTAAAAAACTTTGCAAAAACCTCTACTAGAAGGTGCTATCCTTGTAGTGAATGCATCTCATGCACATAGGCATCAATTCTCTGCTGGAAATCACTAGTAGCTCCTACAATCAACTAGCCATGGCTCACTACTCCAACAACTTGTTTCGCATGCCCAACACTAGACCAAGTGAGGAACAAGGAAAGAATGATGAACAAAAAAATGAGGTAAACAAGAATGAAGCTAACTGAATCATAGGCATAACATGGCCTCCTAAAGAGACTCACACAACCCTTATGTTAGTCAATTCAAATGATTGAACTCTGTGTTGGATCATGTTGTCATTGATGCCAATGGTTTGATTATTTGGGAGATTGTTAGATCATGTGTCATTGATGCAAATGGATTGATTGATGTCAAGTAATTGATTGATTTATGATTGATGAGAATGATAGATGTCAAAGTGGAAACAAATTGATAAATATGGATCATTGTTATGATGCATATATGAACATGGATCAATGAGTTGTCATTGATACATGATGATGCATAGTTTGTTTGATGAAAATATGACTCATTATTGTCTTATCATGATTGATAAGGTGCACAAATGGATGAACTCCAAAGTGGTCCCCTTATGGTGAATGCCCTCACTGGAAGATGCTTTGCGGATTGAGTTATCCTAGAAGAATAGTTGGAGGACCCATGCTTGTATATGGATTAATGAGATGAAGATCAATGAATTTGTTGGTGAAACTATCCTAGATGGATAGTGCTTGTCATGCCATTTTCAGTGGTATGTGGAATGCCACATAACTCCTCACGGTTTGAGATTTATGGCCTTACGAAGTTGGAGGACCCCCACATGAAGGCTTGAATCCCCCAAGGTCAAAGAAGTCAAAGTGACCTAAAATAAGAAATCATTATTTAAATGATAGAGAAGTGACAAAATCAAGAAGGAATATTAAAATGATTAAATATTGGAGAACTTTTTATTTATGGAAAGTGGTTAACCCTAAAATAAGGAAAATAGGTTAAGTAACCTAGAAATGGGTTAAGTAACCTAAAAATGGGTTAAGTGACCTAGAGGATGAAAGTATAAATAAGATAGCTATGGTCTCTTGTAGATCATCTTTTTTGTGGATCAATGGAGAGCTTCTTGTGAGAATATATTTTGGAGTATTGATGGAGAGATTCTTATTGGTGTGGATCTCTTGAGCATGATTGAAGATCTATTTTGAGGAAGAGAGAAAGAGGAGAATATCATGGATGTATCAAAGTTTCGACAATGTCGGATATCTTGTTGGCAAAAGTCTCGAAGCTTCATAAACCCTAGTTTTTGAGGTATACGCGGGCTGTAATGGGCCAAGGCACGTACACACACGGGTTGTATGAGGATAGGACGCGTATAGTGGATGGAATGATGAAGACTTGTGTTTGAGATGGTGGCAAGCTCTTGGATGATGAGGAAGGTTCCAGATCTACATTCTATGGGCTTAGATATATCACTGAGACACTGGTATGGTTACATTATTGTCTTGATGGATACTATTGTTTGATGTGTTGTGAATTATTAGGGCATTCTTGGTATGGATTCTATGATATGTTTTAGTTTGGATGATTTGGTTGATGGAGTGATCAGTACTCTTGTGATTAAGTGGTGGCATGATTTCTATGGTATACTAGTTTTTTATACATGATTGAGATAACATTCATATTGATTTTTGTGGAGCATGAGCAAGATATTGAAGAGCTTGGATGTGTTGTGACTGGCTGGTGGTTAGATTGGACAGTGAGAGACAAAAGAGAATGATATATTGATTGTAGAGATTCTGAGTTGATATTGAAGGACAAACCCTAACAGCTCAGAAGGTATATGCAGTTTGTTGTATACACTGACCACGTGCATACGCGGGCTATAGTGAGCCAGGGTGCATGCACATGCTGGCTGCACTATTGACAGGTCGCATACTTGTTGACAGATTGATATCTGTTGAGGATTGTTGCTTCATATCAGTTGGTGTTGAGGGTGTAAGATAAGCCTTTCATTATAGAGATGGTGCTCTTGTAGAGTTGTACTCTATTCAATTGTTGCTCATAAACCCCAGATTTTTGTCCATAATAAAAAGAAAAATTGTACATACATCTTGTGTTCTTTGTGTTCCTTGTAGTGATGACTTGATGATGATATATTGCCAATATATGCTGCTGATATATGTTCTCATCTAACTGGTTATAAATGACAACAATGGGTAATGAATAAATGTTGAATGTTAACTAAGGAGTTTTTGTAAAGAGGGAATCTTTTGGGAAAAAGAGCCCCACAGTTATTCACCCTCCCTATAAGTGTGGTAGGTGTGTTCAACAATTGCTATCATAAGGGGCCTTCACTACAAGCCTTAACAAGCTTGAAGGAGATCCATAGACACACAAATGGATGATGAAGTTCCAATCCTTGATGAGGAGAACTATTCTAATTGGAGAATAGAGATGAGAGTTTATTTGAAGACAATGGGAGCAACTAGTTGGAAGGAAGCCATTGGTGGAATAGTTCCATTGAAGAAAAAGTCAAAATTTGCATCTCAAAGGGAAGAAAATAAGAATTATGCATTGTCTCTTGAGACTATTCTTAGTGGACTATCAAGCCCCATCAAAGAGAGCATGGGAAAATGCACTTCCGCCAAGGATCTATGGCTAAAGCTAGAGGAGACATATCAAAGAAAGAAGGAGAAGGAAGACATTGAAGACCACTCCATGAATATTATCAAAGGTAAAGAATCATAAAAAACTCTTGAATGCATTATTTCTAAATGTGATTTTGAAAACATTTCAAGTGAAGATAAAGAATCAAGTAATGATAGCATAAAGGAAGATCTTGAAGATGAAGGCAAAGAATTCTGTGTTGATGTTGGCAAAAAGGAAGATTGTGAAGATACTTCAAATGAAGGTAAAGAACCCTAAAAAGAACTTGATTGCAATGATGATGATGATGGATTTTTCTCTACAAGTGAAGAAGAAGATATAGAAACAGTTTGTGTAAAGTTTGATGGTAATTATCCCATGAAAAGAATAGAAGAAAATCTATTAAAACTTCAAAAGGAAATTGAAGAAGGTTTATATAGATATAGAAGTGATCATTTTTATACACACTATAACTATCTTTTGGATAACACTAAGAAGATTCTTAGGAGGAGTCAAAGGAACATCTTGAAGTTAAAATAAATGATCAAAAAACAAGAAGAGAGCAATAAAAAGGAAGAAGAAATCACAAGACTAAAGAATGGAAAAAAAGACATGAATATAGATGATGAGATTAGCAAAATTTTTGAAACCATTGTCCATCTCAAAACTCAAATTGAAGAAGCCAAAAGAATAGAGGAACTATTGAAGATTCAATTAAATGAAAAGGAAGAATCATTTTGTAAGTTAGAAGCTGGAATTGTTGTCCTTAGAAAGAAGGTGGAAACGTCAAACAAATTCTTGAATAGCTCACGAATCTTGGATGAGATCTTGGAAAGTCAAATATCATCATGTGATAAATCAGGACTTGGATACAAAGGAGAAGATACACATACTGAAGCAAGCACCTCAAAGAAGCATGAGGTAAGTCCATCAAACAAGGAAGACAATGTTGCAAAACAACCATCTATATAAAGAAAGGAAAATTTCAAAAGAACAAAGCAAGGAAGACATCAAGAATCTATTCTTGGGACACCCAAGCAAAGGTATGAAAATATTTTTCAGGGGTATTGTTATTCATGTAATGGATACGGTCACAAATCTTTTGAATGTAGATCTTATGAAAGGAGATATAATAGAATATTCTATAACACCACAAGGTGTTGGAGATGTGATCAAGTAGGACATATTGCTGTTCACTGTAACTCCATGAGATGCTACAGTTGTAGTGGATTTGGCCACTAATCCCAGGAGTGCTGGAACACATGAAGAAAGTCCACGATGAGAACTTCACATAGCATGTCTAGAAGAATGAATGAAGTAATAAAGGGAGACATCTTTAAAAAGATGGATGCTCATATTTCAAGTTATGAGGAGAAAGGTTATCTACAGAAGTGGGTGAATAAGACAGAGCAGCCAGATTAGAATGAAAGACTGAAGGGAAGTTCAAAAGTGTCATCCATTGAGGCATACATGGGTGACCGTGGTGACATTTGCACACATACATCGACTGAACTTGAATAGGTCGCATACATACGTGCTCTATTGTGAAGCATGCCACATATATGTGGTGAAGCCTAAGGAAAAGGGCTATGCACAGGGGTTGCAGCTTGATGTGATGGTATAAATCTGTGTTGCAGGGTCTGACATTGTTTATTGTAGGTTCTGACACTGTTTGCTACAAGTTTTCATGGTTCTAGGTTAGATCATGTAAGGTGATGATGTAAAATATATATTGGGTGCATGGCACTAACCCATGAGTATGGATTGATGCATTTTTATGTTGAAGAACAATGCTGGTTATGACAATGAAGTTATGACACTTTGATTATGTGATATATCTTGATGATGTATTGGAATCTTACTTGTTGGAAAGCTTGATGCATGCATTTGGAATATGGATGGGCTACACATTGGGACATGTGGTTGGGTGATCTATATGTTTGGTACACTCATATATGGCATATGTTTGATGATACTACACCATTGGTATTACTTGATTAGCAAAACAATTAGTATTTGTTTGATACATGGTTATGACACTTGGTTCATGATGGAGACATATCATGAGTGATATGATACTTTGTTTAACATATTGAGAGATGTACATGGTTGGCATAATTGGTAGATGCACATGTTGGCATATTGGTAGATGCACATGTTGGCATATGGTGGATACATTTCATGGATGATATCTTTTGGCACATTATTGATGTACATGGTTGATGTACATGGGTGTTGTGCATGATGAAGCACACATTGTGGTACAGGATGTACTTGGTTGATGTTTTACTCATGATTCTCTATCTTTTGACATATATTTTTCATGATGGTTGGTATGGCATGAGTTTGATGCATGAACAGGTCCAAGGATCATTATATGGTAGCATATTGTTGATCTTGTAGATAAGATAGGGGGAGACATACCCTTAGGGGGATTCATTCTTCTTCCCACGATTCTAGGCGGAGATATTTATCAGATGCATACCTAGAAAAGAGACCTATATTTGAAGAAAGAGCACAGAGGCATAATTCCAGGAGGAGCGATGGTCACAGGGAGAGTATGTTCGATGTATTTTCAGCATTACATCAGAGTGATATCCCTTGTTCAAAATGAGAGACATTATTCAGAGGAATATCAAAGGCACGCAGACAGGGGGATAAGCCCCAAGAGGAGAATGGCCCTTTGCCATTCATGTCAAAGGGGGAGAGATAATCACATTGATGTGATTGTTGTCTATTGAAGGGGAGAGATTGATATGGAGATGTAGTCACATTGACTATTGATGTAGAGCATGCCTTATCTACATGTTGACATAAATAATTGGTAATTGGTGTTGACATCAATGTTGATATTTCCATCAATGCCAAAGGGTGAGATTGTTGGATCATGTTGTCATTGATGCCAATGGTTTGATTATTTGGGAGATTGTTGGATCATGTGTCATTGATGCAAATGGATTGATTGATGTCAAGTAATTGATTGATTGATGATTGATGAGAATGATAGACGTCAAAGTGGAAACCAATTGATAAAGATGGATCATTGATATGATGCATAGATGAAGATGGATCAATGAGTTGTCATTGATACATGATGATGCATAGTTTGTTTTATGAAAAGATGACTCATTATTGTCTTATCATGATTGATAAGGTGCACAAATGGATGAACTCCAAAGTGGTTCCCTTATGGTTAAATCCCTCATAAGAAGACACTTTGCGGATTGAGTTATCCTAGAAGAATGGTTGGAGGACCCATGCTTGTATATGGAATAATGAGATGAAGATCAATGAAGTTATTGGTGAAACTATCCTAGATGGATAGTGCTTGTCATTCCATTTTCGGTGGTATGTGGAATGTCACATAACTCCTCATGGTTTGAGAGTTTTGGCCTTACAAAGTTGGAGGACCCCCATATGAAGGCTTGAATCCCCCAAGGTCAAAGACGTCAAAGTGACCTAAAAGAAGAAATCATTATTTAAATGATAGAGAAGTGACAAAATCAAGAATGAATATTTAAATGATAAAATATTGGAGAACTTTCTATTTATGGAAAGTGGTTAATCCTAAAATAAGGAAAATAGGTTAAGTAACCTAGAAATGGGTTAAGTAACCTAAAAATGGGTTAAGTGACCTAGAGGGTGAAAGTATAAATAAGATAGCTATGGTCTCTTGTAGATCATCCTTTTTGTGGATAAATGGAGAGCTTCTTGTGAGGATATCTTTTGGAGTATTGATGGAGAGCTTCTTATTGGTGTGGATCTCTTGAGCATGATTGAAGATATATTATGAGGAAGAGAGCGAGACGAGGATCTCATGGACACATCAAAGTTTGGGCAATGTTAGATATATTGTCGGCAAAAGTCTCGGAGCTTCAAAAATCCTAGTTTCTGAGGTATACACAAGATGTAATGGGCCAGGGCGCGTACACACACAGGCTGTATGAGGATAGGATGTGTACAGTGGATGGAATGATGAAGACTTGTGTTTGAGCTGGTGGCAAGCTCTTGGATGATGAGGAAGGTTCCAAATTTTCATTCTATGGGCTTAGATCTATCACTGAGACACTGGTATTGTTACATTATTGTCTTGATGGATACTATTGTTTGATGTGTTTTGAATGATTAGGGAATTTTTGGTATGGATTCTATGATATGGTTCAATTTGGATGATTTGGTTGATTTAGTTGATGGAGTGATCAATACTCTTGTGATTTAGTGGTGACATGATTGCTATGGTATACTAGTTGTTTATACATTATTGAGATAACATTCATATTGATTTGTTGTGGAGAATGAGCAAGCTATTGGAGAGCTTGGATGTGTTGTGACTGGATGGTGGTCAGATTGGACAGTGAGAGATAGAAGAGAATGATATATTGATTGCAAAGATTCTGAGTTGATCTTGAAGGAAAAAACATAACATCTCAGAAGGTATATGTAGGTTGTTGTATACATTGATCACGTGCATACGTGGGTTGTAGTGAGCCAGGGTGCGTGCACACGATGGCTGCACTACTAACATGTCGCGTACCTGTTGATAGATTGATATCTATTGAGGATTGTTGCCTCATCTTAGTTGGTGCTGAGGGTGTAAGCTGAGTCTTTCATTATAGAGCTGGTGCTCTTGTAGAGTTGTACTCTATTAAACTGTTGCTGATAAACCCCAAATTGTTGTCCATAATAAAAAGAAAAATTGTACATACATCTTGTGTTCTTTGTGTTACTTGTAGTGATGACTTGATGATGATATATTGCTGATATATGTTGCTGATATATGTTCTCATCTAACCGGTTATAAATGACAACAATGGGTAATGAATAAATGTTGAATGTTAAGTAAGGAGTTTTTGTAAAGAGGGAAGCTTTTGGGAAAAAGAGCCCCACATTCATTCACCCCCCCTCTAAGTGTGGTAGGTGTGTTCAATACTCTACTACTTTAATTCATCAATCCCGGACTCATAAATCGATGAAGTGCATACACTATATATGTAGTATTTATTTTATGACCTATTTCTAAATGAACACCATGCAATACAAACTACTCATTATTCTGCTACATAAACAACATTAATGTAACACTACATAAATAGAATTAATGTAAAGATACATAAATTATCCAGGCACTTGAATCTGTTAACCAACTGAATTATCAATTGTAATGTTTTTACATTCTTTCAATCATTATGTGAAATTAAGTTTTTTGTAATAGAATGAGATAAACTTTATTCAGTTACCGAAATTATGCACTAGTATTTTTGTGGTATTTAAAAGAAACATTCATAAATTGAATTGAAACCTTTTGATAAAATAAATGACAATAATCACAATCATGCTTACTACTAATTTAAAGAAAAACTAATTAGAATTTAAGGAATGTATACCTCATATGGGGGGGCCTCCTAGTTTGGTTGACGCTGTTGAATATGTTATAGAACTAGACTATAAATTAATCACTCACAATTCATAATATTGAATAATAAACTAGGGTTAGTATTAATTCTAAGAATCAATCGAGTAACATTGCAATCATATCATATCGCCCCTCGTAGGATCTCAAGATGAAGTATTTATACATTACAATGATCTCTTTGGATCCAAAACCTATGGATCTCTATAAGAGATTTGACTAGAAAACAAAGAACATATATTTTTCAAATATGATATGATATAATCGTGGCTAGATGAGTTTAATTCAATGACCCACGTAGATATAATTTCATGACAATGATGCATGAAATTCTCCCACCCAATTTGTTGACACCTCATGGATTATTTAGCGCTTAACACCTCAGATGATCCACCACTATGTTCTATGTTGACCTAGAGTTTGAATTCACTCCCACACTAGCTTGGCTGACTCAAAATCTCAGCTGAAAGGTAAGAAACCATCTGGTTATAATTTTGAACCTTCTCCAAGTAAGGATTTATTCCTATGATGCGCACAACCTTGCAAAGATGTGAATCTACTACATAATGTTCATTTGCTACAAAATATATTATTCTATAGAGATTTATTAATAAAATGATTGTCATACTAATTTGCACAAGGAAAGGTGAAAACATGCAATAATAGACAAATTTACCTTGAATGTGTCCTTTGATATACATATCCTACAGATAGGGGAATACACATGGAGAAATAGGCGATAATTGGGTATAGGAGAGTCAAAAGGAAAAGGTGAAAACATGCAAGAATAAACAAATTTACCTTGAATGTGTCCTTTGATCTACATATCCTGCAAATAGGGGAATAACCATGGAAAAAGAGGTGATAATAGGGTGTAAGAGAGTTTAAAGGTATAGGTTCAAAATTAATTTTAAGAATGGAAGTTAAAAAAAAGAGTTCAATTTGAGGACCCAACATCTCCCCCACGTGGAAGATGCTACATGTTCTTATGCAACAAAAATGCTTTGTTCCTAAAAAATTTACTTCCTTCCTGAAACCTTCAAAATTTTTCAAAATTGTTGATATTGAGCTCTTAAACCCTTTTTATGACATCTATTAAAATATTAAAACTAAATGATGAAGCATGGATCTTACTCTTAGCTTCATTAAGCCTAATATTCAACCCATGATTTCGAATTTTAACTTGCTAATTGTGGTTGTACCATTTTATGGATTTATTGATTAACAACTTCTTTTCTTCTTGAAGATGTTCATTTTCCATCTAAAGCCTATAAATATTAGTCTTCAATGTTTCATTCTCATTTTTGATATGTTTGTTGGAATATTGGTTGTTGTCATTGATGTCAACCCTAGTCATGGGTTTTGGACCACAAGATTGATGA
>SNQJ01S0034307.1:17745-33097 GCA_010110895.2 Picea sitchensis | reverse complement strand
GGGATGTTTTCAGCATGACTCCATAGCCCAACAGCAAGGCACTGAAGCTGCGGAATGAGTTCTTAGAGAATCGCAGGGACGAATCTATCCCCCATTGAGCCTAATGTTAGCGATATTTCTTGTCTCGGGAAAAGAAATAGAAACAAGACAGTGAAAGTCCCGAATCCCCAAGAGTCAATAGGGACCATCCATCTGGAAAGGATGCGTGGCAGGAGATCAGCGTTATCTGGGAGGGTCTCGACAGGGAAGCGTCCATCGGAGTTGAAGACATCGAGATATCGGAGATCCCAGGAGCGAGAGTTTTGTGCATTGCAAAATCACAATACGCGATTTCCCAATTGTGACGAAGATGGACCCCAGAAGAGGTCACGCGAGAAAAGGATAGGTGGTAGGTGAAATCGAGATTCAACATATTGCGAGTCCCGTGGACTTATGCTTTTTGGCATCAAAAAGTCTGAAACACCAACGGGGTAAGGTCATAGTAATGGGTGACGGTCACGTTGGCCAGGACTAAGCTAGGAGGGCCAGAGCGGAAAAATGTGCGTCGCGACTCGGGGAATCGTGAGTCATGGAGACATGTGCATTGTGACATCGTAAGTGCCGAAACTCCGATGGAGGTATAGGGCTGCGGTATTATGAGGGATGGTCATATGGACCTGAGCCTAGCCAGGAGGGGCTAAGGACAAAAGAGCGCTCATCGAAGAATCGATGATCAGGAGTTCAAAGGGTCAAGAACTCTTGACAATGGGGAACACGAAACCCCGAAACCCGATACAGAGTCGGGGAAAAGTCATGGTGAAGTACAGGAGACCGTGAGGAAAGAAGAAGAGACCTGTGGACTGGGTCAGGTTTTCATCAGGGATTCCACTCGGGGATCCAAAGAGCCACTTCAGCTCATCAATGAATGAAGAAAAGAGAGGGTGGTTGAGGCCTCACCTCAATCATTAATTGCAAGGCATGGAGGGTATGACCAACAGTCTGTTCAGGAGGGTCCTGTGTACCCATTCTTCTAGAGAAGCCAGGCCCGATTTCGTGACCAGCCGGAGGAGGTCTACGCACGGTAGCTCGACATTTAAATGGCTCAGCTACTCCCCTTGCTGGAGCCATGCGCAGTTAAGATGGCGTCTGTCATGGGCGCACGATCGTCCTGAGTTTTCATGGGCAGACTGTCAGAAGCCATGCAGACGCAATTATTTAATGCAACATCTTGTTTTTGCTGTTGTGGTGGTTTTTTGAGTATATGTAGGCGTTTTCGCCATTTTTGTAAGGGATCGATGGTTGAGCTGAGCTCCTGATTGTAAAGTTTTAATGAAGCACTGTTATTCTGGTTATGTATGAGCTTTGGAGACTTCTTTCCTTATGAATGCCAGTTTCTTCCATGTCTTTATTTACATTGTGTTAGAGCAGCTCGGAATTAGAGGATCCAGTTGAGCTGTAGCTATTATAGGATGATGTTGTAATGGATCACTATAATAGTTACAAAGACTCTAATTGGTTCTTGTGATTTCCCTAGTGCCGAGTGACTTGGAATTGGAGGATCCAGTCAAGTCCCCTTTCAGTTTCTTGAAGCCTCGAACTAGGAGGATCCTGCGTTCAGAGTTTTTCCCCTGCAAACCGCTGCAAGCTTGTTGCCCAGAGTTGTTTGTTCATTTTCTCCTAAGTCTTCCCCTTGCTCATCTTTTAATCAACTCACTGGCTGAAGTTAGGATTCCAGACCTCCTTTGTTCTTTACGTATCAGATTCAGTCCCTGAGTTAGAGTGATACCTCCTCGAGCCATTATCTCCATTTGATCACCCCTTATAAACAATCGTGACATAAAACTGATGGGTGTCAGGCTCTGCTCCTGCAAGCAATCCAGGAGTGACTTCCGACACCAACACAATGGAAATTACTTTGTGTCCTTTTTATATCTATTTTATATGCAATTAGTTTTTATACTTATTGGAAGAAGTAAGTATGTACAACTCTCTTCTTCTATAATCTCACATTTTATTGCAAACAAGTGCTAGTTTTTTTCCAGATCATAGAATGATCAAGAAGGTCAATCCTTGAAGGAGTGTTTTTTTAAGGCCAATTTTTTTACAAAAATGGAATTCCACCATGTCATCCAAAAAAAATAAAGTTCAATATCATGCGATTTTGAGTCCTTGAATGAACCATGTCTAAAGTTCACATTCCTGCGAGATTGCTACAGAAGAACTCAAGTTACTAACCAACAACACCAAGAATTTTCATAAAGTTTCATATGGATAGAGTATAATACAAATAAAGAATTGGATTTTAAAACCAAGTGAAGACAAAGTGATATAGAATTAAAGAGGTGGTGCCATATAATTTAAGAAACGATGCTACGAAATAAATAAGAGTCAATGATATGTCATATTTATTCATTAGTATCACCATTGCTGCACAAAGAAGCCTTCAAGAAGACCTAATATTCTATACAACTACATAACTATAGTATGTGATACATGTGGATATTAGTGGCCACCTACCTATTCCATGGGCTCTAAAAACAATTATCTTGGCAGTTTTTTGACAGTTTTTCGAGTTCCAAACATTCGGGGCCATTTGAGGCCATAAACGATGTTTTTTGGGGATTTGGGGCCCAGGTGACTGCTGGGGACACTGACTTGGGCCAATCGAAAATCGTTCTTCTCAGTTAGATATTTCCAATGGTGTATCGATCACCCCAAACATAGATCGTATGAAAAAGTTACGCCCCTGATAAGTTGACGTATCAACTACCCCCATTGGGGCCCGCAAACCTTTTGGATTTTCATCTTTTGGGATTAGGGTTTTGGATTTTACTTATGTTAAAAAGGCCTTTGGATCTTCATTGTAATGATCATATTCTTGTGAATGAGAGTATCCGTCACATTATCAGAGATAAGCTTCCACCATTCTAACGAGTCTTTCATTCTGTATTTTCACAGTTCTGTACATTTCACAGATTAATAGAAATTGTATTACTATATATCTATGTTTATGGTTGCATATCTAATACATTTATGTTATATTGTTGGATATTCGAGATATCTATGTATATTTCTTTATTATATCTCCGCTCTCATTTTGTGCTGAAAATAATCCGGATTAGTAGTATCATAGCAGGTTGCTCTTGATCATTTTTTAGTGCATGTCCCCGACGAGGTCCGAGTATAGAAAGTTGGGTCTCAAGATTGTCTCTCTTGAATACACTTTTTCTCGCACACCCAAGAAACCCTCCATGGAGGAAGAAAAGAAAAATGACAGAGCATACAATTCTATTAATATGTTGCTTGAGCAAGCTCTCAAGTGACAGAGGGACGAAATGATGGAGAATGTTTTCCACATCCTTCAACGCTTGCCGATAAAAACAAGCGTTTCTTCATAAAATGACCACTTTGGAGGTACCTTGCCTTTCAAGATACAAGTTAATTTTTATATTCCCATATTTGAATGACATATAGATGAAAATGCCCTAGAAAAATGGTTAAATCTGCTAGGAGGTTATTTATCTATTCATAATTTCTCTGACAAGGACAAGATCACCTTCACACTCCTTAAGGCTCTCCCCCATGTAAAAAATTGGTGGGAAAATTACTGGGAGAAAATTTCCACAGAGGAGTTTGGAATATATGGGGTCGAACCCACTTGGGATTTTTTGTGTGGATGCGGTAAGGAACAATAATACCCTGTTGGCAACTATGAGGACCAATACATGCAATGGACCACATTACAAAAAGAGAGGGGCCAAGCAGTGCCAGATTTCACCAATATCTTCCATAACTTGCGCACCAAGCTAGGTATCAAAGACTCCAAGTGAAATTCGGTTCTGAAATACCGCGAGGCTCTACACAGATACATCCAAATTGAAATGGATTTTCTAGACATCTCATCACTCGATACTTCTTATCAATATGATTTTAAAATTGAACATAAATTTAAGCACCGGAACAAACGAGAGTTCAAGTCTGCAAATCCGCAACAACCAAAGTATGATAAAGATGACCCTAAGAAACAGCCTCCTGAGAACCAGTCCAAACCACAAGAAAAGAAGGGTAATGGAAAGAAAAAGAAGGACACCGAAAAATGGTGTGATTTCCACAAAATCCCCTAGCACAACACCGATGAATGTCTCTCAAAACAATCATTGGTGGCCGAGATCAAAGACAAGAAGCCAAACCCTGATTCATAATCTGATTCAGAAAATACTAATAGAAGATAGATCATTGACATAGATCCCACTGCTATTGTTGCGACCACAACAATTCAACCAGAAGAACCAATAGATCTTGAAGAGGGGGAACACCTTTTTCATTCACAGATGTGAGTGAAGGGGATCCCACTACATTTTATTGTTGATAGTGGAATCCAGAATAACCTCATCTCAGCAGAGGTCATCAAACAATTGGGATTTTTGACAACACCACACCCACAACCATACAACATTGGGTGGATTCGCCAAGGATGAGATCTTCGTGTCAGCCAACAATGCCGATTGTCATACGACATCCATCCCTTCAAGGAGGTGTTATGTGATGTTTCCCCACTGGATGTCTGTGATGTTCTCTTGGGCCAGCCATATATGTGGAAACACCATGTTGTTTATGAGTCTCGACTCTGTAGTGTCATTTTTTCTTTTGGGGGTCATCTCTACAGAATACCAGAGATAGTTCCCACTACTGTCCCACCTAAACAGTGCTGCAAGGTAGCATCTCATATTAAAAAATTCAACTTCTTCACAATATGTTCAAAATATGAACAAAAGGACACTGCAACCACTATAGCCTTGGTCTAAGCACCTTCTATCCAACATAAGCAGGTTGACAAGATTGCAACAAAGTGCAAAGATTCTTTTTGCACAAAGTCATCTCAAGTAGCCCGACTAGCTAAAAATTTCCAACCCCACCATCAACAGGTTTGTGATAGTCTTCAACAAGCTAAGCAACATCACTTCTCCAATAATGAAAGTAGCTCACAAAGGTTCAGATTCAACAAATGCTTCCCCCTCTCCCCTGGGACCTCAATGCAATGGATACCATTGCTTCCTAAGGAGGGAGGATTGATCCAGGTGGATATCGGTTTCCACCCACCTATTCCATGAGCTCAAAAAACACTTTTCCATCTTGGCAGTTTTTTGACAGTTTTTCGAGTTCCAAACTTTCGGGGCCATTTTGAGGCCATAAATGACATTTTTTGGGGATTTGGGGCCCAGGTGACTGCCAAAGGCACTAACCTTGACTAGTCGAAAATTATTCTTCTCAGTTAGAGATTTCCAATGGTGTATCGAGCGCCCCAAACAGAGATCGTATGCAAAAGTTACGCCACAGAGAAGTTGACGTAACAACTACCCCCATCGGGGCCTGCAAACCTTTTGTATTTTCATCTTCTAGGGTTAGGGTTTTATATTTTACTTATGTTAAAATGGCCTTTGGATCCTCATTGTAACGATCATCTTCTTGCAAATGAGATTAGCCGTCACATCTCTTCTCAGAGATAAGCTGCCACCATTCTAGCTAGTCTTTCACTCTGTATTTTTATAGTTCTATACATTTTGAACATTAATATAAATTGTATTACTGTATCTCTGTGTTTACGGTTTCATCTCTGATACATTGATGTTATTTTGTTGGATATCCGATATATCTCTGTATATTTCTTTATTATATCTTTGCTCTCATTTCGTGCCGAAAATAATCCGGATCAGTATGCCAATTCATTTTTTCTCCCTAGATTAAATATAATTAGAAGAAAAGCATATGTTGAAGTCAATGGAATTTCCTTTTCTTATATGGTTGACATTGAAGAAAAAATGTTTTCCTTAGGGATTCATAAGAATATCATTCATGTAACCACTACTACCAAATCACAAAAATTTCTCACTTCTTTTCTCCACAAAGGCATCCATAACTTCCTACTCCACCCACTCCTAACCCACACAATAAAGTAACTCAACCCACTTACAATGTTGAGCCACCTATCTATCCTATCTCCTTTCCAGTTTCAATTATTTTTTTATAAATATTTCCAAGAGTTTGTTGCTACCAATCTACCATAATTTTAATTGATTCATTCTTGCTATTGATCTTGTTCCAAGACACTTCATTTAGGTTTAACATCTACTAGTGTGCTACAAATTCTGCAATACATTTCTATTTTTAGCAACACTTCATATATCCACAATATTCTTTCCAACAATTTTTTGTACCTCAAAGAGGAGGCATTAGACTATGCCACATTGTTGAAGAAATACCTTCTATTTTCATGGAAACTACAAGTTTGGTCTCCTCAACCATCAAGAGGTCTAGAACAATAATAATTCTAGTGACCTTTTGTGGCTTTTCAAGATGTAAGGATTTGAAATACTTAACCACTTTGACCATGATAAAATATTCTTTCTAAATAAAAAGATAATTAAGTTCAAAACCTTGTAGTCCATACCCATAGATGGTATTGAAAACTCACTTCTTTATATTTCAAGTGATAATGATAATAGGGGAGTGATCAAATGAAAATGTGGAAGGTCAAACACTTTGCCAAAGTATAAACTACTCAATGTTGGAGTGAAATCAAAGGTTGACTTGCTTCTCTCATATGTCTCTCTCTAAATTTTTTCCCATGAAATGCTACATTATTTTAATCATTTATGTATCAATTTCAATGATGGTAGCTTCTACTAAAAGGTATTGGTTCTAGGCTTGAGAGATATCACATGTTGTAATATCCTTGTACTATTTACCAACAAGAATCGATATATCCAAGGAAATATATATTTGAACCACTTGAATACTTTGACATACGACCATTTTCCAACTTTGGAACAATAAGAACCCAAATTGAATTTTTAGTCTCACTTCAACATTAATACTTACAACCTTACACTCCGTTGAGAAGATATATTCTTTCACATCAAATGATTTTGTGAATTGATCACATGGATCAAATAGCTTCTAAGGATAACTAACATTTATGTGAATTATAATGATCATCCCAATTTGTGATCATCATAACATTTCATTTGCTCTCATTGATGACTATATCTAACTTCATTTGAGGTTAGAAGATTCAATGTTTTTTTAAAATTTTACTTAATATCTAACTTAGAAATAAGATCAATATGATAGTATATCATTTAAAATTTGATCAAATGGCGCTTATACAATATCTAGAACTTAAACTAGTTATGAGTGGAGTAGTCATGAGTCTTCTAGAATATAAACTATGTTAGAGTTATGAAACTCTAACACAATTTATATTCCAGAAGATTCGCACCTACTATGATGAATTGTGAAAATATGGATTCTCAAATGTGAGTGGAGTATCATAAGAATTTTTCTCCATACATGGATCATTATCTTTGTAATAATATTTGAAACACAATAGTTTTTTAGTGTGCATGACAAGCAAGTCTATAGATTCCATCACGTATTCATATTTCTCTATCTAAATAAGAGTACATGTCATCTTCTTCATTTTTAGGTTAAATGATAGATTTATATTCTAACACTCATTCCATTGATTTTGCATGTTTTTCATGGTTAGGATCTTGTATATGTCTATTTTATAGACTAATTCTCTTTACATCATCTTGTGGTAAAACTTCCACAATTGAAATTTGGCCTTCACTTGAGGCCAAGTTTGGTGAGTTGGATTCAAATGCATGTGAGGGTAAGATATCTAGTGGCATGTATTCTTGTTTTTTTTTTGGATCTTCCTCATATTATATCCGTAGATATTATTCTTTCATTAATTAAGATATTATTCTTTCATTAATTAAGAGAATCTACAAGGACCAATCATGCATTTATTTCTTATATGGTTTATCATTTCCATGAAAACATTGAGATAACTAATGGAACATTACAAAAAAATCTTCCTTAGATTTATGTTTGTTTTTATGAGATTTATGTTTGTTTTTATGAATCTCATATGGTTCATAATATAATTCCTCCATTTGATAATTATCATGAGAAACTAAGAAAACTTCCCTAAACTAAGAGAGAGAACATATCCTTCATTTACCATCTTCTTTAAATATTTTAAGTATTTCACATATACACTTACCGATATTAGCATGTTTTAATGCAATAATGTTTTCTTTGCCATTAAATTTTAGGAAGAGATAAGATTCCTTTTTGAGATTTTATGCAATGATCCCAAAATAATCAAGGCATCATTGCATGTCAAAACATAGAAAATATCCATGAGCAATTGATGTATTTTTTAGAAGAATGGCTCCATGTGGGTCAACTTGCAATTCACTCTCTTTTTAGTGCCAAAATGTTGGCATGAAAAAATGACGCGAGTCAACAAAACAGGTTCACCTAGTGAAAGGGCCCAATTAGACCCTCCTCTGCTGGAACGGTGAACCCTTCAAATATGAATGAATTTATTGGTTCTTCATTTTAGCATGTGTTTACTATTTGAGGCCTAGTTCACCCATGTTTTTTTAAATGTGTTTATGTGTGATGTAACTAAGATGCAAATGCAATGTGAAAGGAGAAATTTAATTTATTTCTCTCTTACCTATCTAAATATATATCCTATCCTTTTGATGCAAGGGTGACAAACTAGGGTTTACCGAAATGCTCTGATCTATTACATTGATTATGTAGTAGATTATGTGTTGAATACTGGAATTTCCATTGTCATGAGAATGGAAGGTGAGGGGGCGTGATCCCCCTCCTATAGAAATATGGTAATAAGTGGATTATACCATAGTGCAATGGGATCAGGTGGGGGGAGAGACTTGCCTTTGATCAAACCCAACTGACACAAGAGAATATCCTGCATGATGAAGACAAAAAAAGGAAAATAAATAACAATAGATCCAAAACCATCCCATCCAAAGGTGAATTAAGGGTGGGAGCCAATAAAATGCATTTTTCAAGCCCCAACAACATTGAGGTACATGATTTGATCGAATCGGTTGGGGGAACAAAACCAATACATGAAATTTCACACACTAATTGGAAAATTTTTGGGCCTATAGCCTTTAGAATGAGATTTAATCAGATGGATCAAGATCTAGTGGAAAACAAAGGGCCACTTCGATCTTCAGCTGGGGTCCAAGGTTTTTTTCACCACAATCATCCATAACCTGGAAGACCGAGACAAGGTTTTTGAAAATGGGCCCTATTTTTTCAATTTGTCTAGGATTTACTTAAGGTTATGGACCGAGTGCTTTAGACCCGAGAAGGATGAATTCACCCATGCCCATGTTTGGATCCATCTCTATTCACTCCCTCAAGAATTTTGGCTGGAAGAAATCATGGAAGGAATCAACAACATGCTAGGAATTTTTGTTAAAGTCACAAAGGCCACCGAATGTATATGTTATACTTCATATGCCCAAATTTGTGTCTACCTGAACATTTACAAACCACTCTCGGGGTCTATATTCCTTGAGTATCAATATGATGATTGGATCCAAACAATTAACTATGACCACATTCCATTTCGATGTAAAAAGTGTCATGAGCATGGAAATCTCTTTAGAGACTATCCACTCAATGCTCCACCCAAGTCATAAGTAGTAACATCAAAGAAGAAAAAGGATGGATTTACCCAGGTGCAAGGGAAGAGAAAGTCGGTCCCTAAAAAAACCAATCAATAATTAGGTAAGTGCTCACTTTACCAGTAATTCATTTGAGATCCTAAATAAAATCCCAAAGAATCAAGAGATGAGTGGGACCCCTCAACCCCCCCCCAACATGCAGTTGAAAGAGGCAGAGCATATGAATTAGTCACTTATTATTGAGAAAACCACTCCATATTTGGGGTTAAACCCTGGGTTGGAGGAGAAAAACCTTGACGACAAAGGTGATATGGAGATAGAATTGGATGAAATTTTTTTATCCAATATTGACCTGGTTGTTCTTGAGAATACCTATCGTAAACAAAAATTTATTTCCCCTCCCCATGAGCAGCTGCAGAAAGTTCATAAGTTATTTATTTATTCCACTACGGGAGCCACTTCTAGATATGGCGTTGGATTGAGAATACAAAAGGATCCTCTAAATTACTCTCGTAAGTAGTCAAAAGAGGAGAAAAAGAGAGGTAGGAAATCAACCCAACAACTAATTCGTGATATGGTAAACTTCATGGTTAACTTAGGTCAGATCCATGGATTATTGAGAGTTTCCATCCCCTCCCCTCCCAACCCTCCTCATGAATACTATCTCATGGAACATAAGGGGCCTAAATGGTAAGGATAAACAAATGCTCCTTTGAAACCACATTTTGGAAGAAAAAATAGATATGTTATTCCTTCAAGAATCTAAATTTGCAAGCATTGAAGCAGATATTATTCTAACCAGGTGTTGGAGACAATGTAAATATGTAAATATTGATTCACAAGGATCTACAAGAGGCTTTTCCATCCTATGAAACCAGGAAACAATTATCCTAGAAAACTTCTTTACAACTAGATGGACTACTAAATATAAGGCTATTGGATTTGATGGGGGGTTTATCACTAATTCTTATGGTTCACAAACATCCCCAGACAAAATCCTCTTTTTGAATAATTTGGAGGGCCTTGGCATAATTATACAAGACAAAAGATGGATACTGGGAGGATAATTCAACATCATTCTATCCATCGATGAAAAAAGAGGAGGTATTCATAGGCTACAATGTGGCAGTGATGGCCTTAAAAACCTCATAGCTAATCTTTGGCTAGTGGACCTAGAGAACATTAATGGTAAATTTACTTGGAACAATCAAAGATCAGGAACCCAACATAAATCATGTCATATGGATTGCTTTCTAATATCAAAGACATTAATTCTAGAATGCGTGATTATGTAATTGAGCATTCTATCTGTCGCTAGCTTGGATCATTGACCAATCAAACTATGGATGGACACAACGATCTCCCCATGTCACAAACCTTTCATGTTCTAGAAATTTTGGTTAACCCACCCTTATTTTTAGGAGAATGTTCAATAGTGGTGGGAGAAGGCGGTCATCCCCTATGGCACTCTGATGTACCATTTCCATTTTTTTTTGAAGAACTTCAAGAAACATATTAAGGAATGGGAAAAATTGTCTTTGGTAACGTCTTCCGGGATAAATGAAATTTGGAGCATAAAATGAAGGAAATCCAATAGATAATCATGGCTTAGAGATCAACTTAAGGAGTAAGAATACTGCATCAAGCACCATCTAGAAGATATATATGCACAAGAAGAAACCCTTTGGAGACAAAAATATAGAATTCAGTGGCTCAAAGAGGGTGAGAAAAATTACAAATTCTTTCATAGATTCATGACTCAGAGAAGGCACATTAACCGGATCAATAGGTTTGAGGATGATCAGGGATAGTCGATCTTGGACCATATAGAAATTGAACGGGAACTGGTAAAATACTATCAGAATCTTCTCACAGAACCAAATCCAAATAGATCTGAAGCGATAGCCAAAATAATGCAACACATTACCTCACTGATTACGGCCAAACAAAATGCAAATCTCCTCAGAATAGTGACCCATATGGAGGTAGACAAGGCCATCAAATAAATTCCCACGGGAAACTACCTAGGACTGGATAGTTTCACCACTGATTTATTTCAACATTTTTTATGCACCTGGTTATGTTATATTGAGAAGAAATAAGAATATCATTAAAATTACCAACAAAACAACAAAATATAGATAATAGCACACCAAAATGATACCTTTATTGAAATGGAAGCAATGTTCACTTGCCTCTTTGAGGGGACAACCTCCAGTAGAGAAATTATCTATTACAATAATTCTCAAGATAAGGATTTCTCCTACCCTAAACTCCTATTTATACTAAATATATCTACCAAAGCAACAATATAGAGGAAGATCTTTCTAGAAGTGGAAAATTCTATTAGGTCTTCTTACATTTGACTTGTTCACCTTATTAACTAGGCCTTATTTATTAATATTGACCTTTATTACATAGAAAATATATTATTCTACCTACATGAGGGGTTAGGGAGGTTAGGTCCCTAATATGCCCTCCCCCTTAAAAACATCCCTTTCCTCAATGCTTGACATGAGGAAATTGTTGCAAAATGGTATTCAGTTCCCAGGTGGAATCTTTTGGTTGTGTGTCATTCCACTTAACTTAAAGTTCCTTGATGGTGTGCTAGTGGAGACGACTCTCATGCTGGTCCAAGACTGCTTGTGGCTGTAACTAGATGGAACCTTATTCATGCAACTCAGGTAGATTGGTCTGAGTCTGTAACTTAGTGTCAAGCACTTTCTTTAAGAAGGAAACATGAAACACATGATGGAGCTTAGAGTGTCTGGGAAAATCTAACTAGTAGGCCATTGGTACCACTCTCTTGAGAATACGATAAGGACCATAAAATTTGGGGGTGAGTTTCTAACAGTGGTGGGCTTTGAGTGAAGTCTTCTTATAATGTTGCAAATGAAGAAACACCTGCCCCCCTTCAACAAATTCACATTCATAATGAAGTTGATCTACTTGTTGTTTCATGCGATTCTAAGCCATGACCAAATTTTCCTTGAAAGTACGGAGAATAGCCATGTAGACTCTAAGAGTTCGATCCACCTGCACAACTTTGGAGACACCATTCATGTATGAGAGAATATAGGGTGGAATTTTTCCATAGACTGCTTCAAAGGGAGTCATGCGAGTGCCTATATGGTACTTGAGGTGTTGTACCACCATTCAGTGAGGGGTAACCACTTAACCCATTCATTTTTTCTATCGTACACAAAACACCTCAAATAGGTTTCCAAACACTTGTTGACCGCTTCAGTTTTTCCATCAGTCTAAGGATGATATGTTTTGTTGAGAGTCAATTGGGTTCCCTAGATTCTGAGCAATTCTTACCAAAAAGTGCTGGTAAAATTTGGATCACTGTCAGAAACAATAGAATTAGGAATTCCATGGAGTTTGAAGATATTATCCATAAAAAATTGAGCCACGACGGATGTTGTGAATGGGTGTTGAAGAGAACATAAATGAGCATATTTGGAAAGTTTATCTACTAATACCATGATGACTAACTTATTTGTTGATTTAGGTAAGCCAATAATTAAATCCATAGAAATATCTTTCCAAATAGCAGGTGGAATCAAAAGCAGTGGGAGTGTGCAAGGAGATTTGATTGTCTCACCCTTATTGCTTTGAAAAGTATCACATTCAACCACAAAGGTGAATATTTCATGTTTCATACTGTCCTAGAAAAACTAACTTTTGACCCATTCATAGGTTTTCGTAAAACCAGAATGCCTAGCTATAGGTGAATCATGAAACCCAGAGAGCACGATGGATTTAAGGTTCAAATGTTTGCTTAAATACATGCAACCTTTATAATGAATCTCATCATGGTGCCACGAGTACCCTGGAGAAGCTTGAGGATCTTGCTACAATGTTTGGATTAGTCTATAAATTTTGGGGTCTTACAACCATTCCTAGAAAACCTCCTTAAGCCAGTCAGGGACAATGAATGAGAGGAAAAAAAGGGACCAATCTTCTTAATATTTCCTTGAAAGGGAATCATCCACCACATTTTATTTTCCTTTTTTTGTATAGGATCTCATAATCATATCCAAATATATTGATTACCCATTTTTGTTGCTCTGGGGAAGAAATTCGTTGTTCCAGAAAATACTTGAGTCTTTGATGACCAATTTTAATTTGGAAGCATTGTTCCAAGAGATAAGGACTCCATAGATTCACGGCATGCAGAATAGCCAACATTTCCTTTTCATAGGTGAATTGGCTCAAATGATGCTCTGGCATTTTTTTGCTGGTGAAATCTGAAGGTCGACCATATTTCATGAGGACAACCCCAATTCCTTTCCTTGAGGCATCACATTCCAGTACAAAGGTCTCGTTGAATTTATGGAGAGACATAAAAGGAGTAGTGCACATAGTCTCTTTCAAAGCTTGGAAGGAATGGTCGACTACTGGATTCCAACTGAAATCATTCTTTTTAAGGAGCATTGTGAGGGTAGGTGAAATTTTTCCATAATTCTAAAAAAACTTGCGATAATAGCCCTTCAAGCCCAAGAATCCACAATTTTGTTTAAGAGTTTTAAGGCGCAACCAATCCTACATATCTTCAATTTTTTGGAAGATTGCTTGTTTTCATTGATGTCAACCCTAGTCATTGGTTGTAGTCATTGATGTCAACCCTATCCATTGGATTTTGGACCCCAGAGTTGATTGAAGTAGATAGACATGAAATAAATTACACATGTAGATACAACGACCATGGATGGATAGTATAAGTCATTCCTCTTTCGGTGGTATGTGGAACGCCATGTGGATCCTCACGTTTGAGGAGAAATGAATTTTTGAAGATGACAATGTGAATTGAAGCAAAAACTACATGTCGTCCCTAATGTTAAAAGGAAACAACATAAAGGGTATAAATACATCTCATTATACATTCATTTTTCAATACACACAATTTTGTTAATGCATAAAGAGATATAAGTCAAATTTTTGAGGAAATCGGAAGTAAAGAAGGATGAATTTCAAGGGAGGATGAAGTCTTTTAGTGATGTGTTCTAAGGTATGTTATTTATAGGTCATCTTACCATTTTCTCTATAATTTTGTTTCTAGAATGATTCAGATGGTGAAATTCAGAGTCTATTGAGAAGACATAGTTAGGTAATTGTGGTAACAATTTTAAATCTTTATTCTCTATAATTTTGTAGATGTTGGATTACTGAGAGGGGGGGTGAATCAGTAATAGAGAAATTTAATCATTTTTAACCATATAATCCAAGTGTTATATTAATGAATCATTATCATCCAATAACTACAAAGTAAATAAGAAATGAACAAATGAACAAACATATACATACACAGTACGCCCGTGTTTTACGTGGAAACCCAAATCGGGAGAAAACCACATAATGATTTTTCTTATATGTCTTGAAGAATTACATTCATCGGAAGCACCAACTTCCTTTGTTTTCTAGCTGCAACTGGAAGGAGGCTCCAAACCCCTAATTTCTCAAGCTACAACCCGAGGGAAGCTTGAACTCCCCAATTCTCTGGCTACAACCCGAAGAAGGCTACAACCCCCTATGTTCTCCCGCTACAACCACATGTCCTTGCCCTATCCTGCCACTCTGAAGTAGAAGTAGAATGATGGAACCAATGTCAACCTGTCACTGTGAGATATACCTCTGTAAACCCATACCAATAAATATGAACCATGCATCAACCTGTACCTCAACCTGTACCATAAACAAGTGCATCAACCATGCACCAACCTGCACCAAATAACCTGTAATCAACCTGTACCATAAACAAGTGCATCCAACCATGTACCAATTATGTACCAATCATGTTTCAACTACTCATCAACTATGACTCATCAATATGTACCAACATCATC
>SNQJ01S0034307.1:0-11378 GCA_010110895.2 Picea sitchensis | reverse complement strand
AAGGAAAAGTACAGCACACCAGAAAAGGGGTCAACGGTCGAAAAAGTGAAAAATGATGGTTAGGGAAAAAAGGCGTGAATTGGGGAATTTATGGAATTGAATGAAGTGTACTCGACAAGCTTCAACACATTAATAGTAGCCAAAGAAGCTTCTCCGAGATGATTCATGGAAACAATGATACCCTCTATATAAAGGAGAAACTCGAACCAAGCAAGACTTATTATGAAATTTCAAATTCGCAAACCCACAAAGCTAAAGACGAGAGCCAAACAAGAGAGTATAGAGATTCGAAGCTTAATCTAGAAAGAAATAAGTGACCATGATGGAACCTCCAAAGGTTGACGCACCAAGCCAAACAACATACAAAACTAGAAGTAGCCTTAGGTCACCACAAGAAACTGCAGAAGTGGTGCAGAAAATGGCACAGAGAAAGGGAATTGTCGATGTCGATGCAATTCCCTCGCCACAGATCGAACCAGTGACCACCACATTGGTAGAAGAAGAAGAAAAATCCTTGAAAACAATCTGGATGGAGATTGATGTGCACAAAAGTGTGCAGAGGAACGAACCAGTCACCATAGGAAACCCATAGAAACCTACGAAGGTCGAAGCATCCCACAGAACAAATGGGGGCAAGAGTGAGCGGATAGAGTCTGACGTGGTGAGACGACAACCTGGAGAAGGGTCCACATAACACAAGAAAGGCCACATTGAATATAATATAGGGAAGTCGGAGTTGGGCGGGGAAGAGAGAGAGCCAGAGGATGAGACCTCTATTGCGCCAGTAAGAAGAAAGGGTAAACAGCCTATAACACGCTCCCCGCACAAGCAGTCCGATGCATTATTTTTGCTACCGTTCATTCCAAAGGGGGTGCAGGCCATGCCAACCCTATTTGGCTGCATGGAAAGGCTATTGTTCTCAGACCACAATGTGGCCGACACCAAAAAATTCCCAAAAAAATTGAAGCAAGTATACATGGATAGCATCAACACAGGCCCTTTTGGAGACCCCATAATGCAGCCAAAATAATAGGTGGCAAGCCTAGAAAACATAGGGATCCTAAACCTTGTCAAGATTCCCCACATCGGTAGGGGGAAATAAGTGAATAACTGCATCAAGTAGTTGATGGAAGTCCTCCATGGAGGATTCTTATGAATGGAAGAACCTATCTCCATCAATGTAGAACTCATCGCATTCATCACAGGTCTGCCATCAATGGGAAAGAGTCCCGTGTAGTACCTAGATGACAAGACAAAATAAAAGGCTCTCATCGAAGAAATGAAGAAAATATACAGGATAGAGAGAGGATCGTGGGGGATCATCATCAAAAGAATCAATGACGTAGCCACTGGGATGGCCACAAAACTAATGGAGTGAAAATTTCTATGTAAGTATTGTAAGGAGGAGGTCCCTACAAGGGTTGTCAAAATTGCATTGCAGTGCACAAACGACACCATGCTCATCTGGGCACCGTATCTCCTGAACCTATTCATCAATGACTACAAGGACGTGTAGGACTTGGGTAGAGAGTTCCACTATTCCTGACTGCTAATTCTGATAGCACTAATCGGGTGGGAGGAGCCTCCCTAATCTTATTTATGTGATAGAGTAGGTCATTTTTGCGTAGCGCGGTACACGCCCATGGGGATCACGTCCGACCCCAAGAGAAATTTTGTTTTTTTGTAGGTCGTTGTCGTGCAGCATGGTACACATCCATGGGGAGAATATCGGACCCAAAGATAAGAAGTGGAAACAGAGGTACCTTTGCACGGTACCTCAGTGACATCCAGGAAAACATAACCAACACCTGGAGGATCACTCCGGAAGTGATCGCACAATATCATGGTATAGTCAGATTCAGGGCTACGTGCCACAATATGTGGATCCAAGCACATAGGTATCCATTAAAGGAATGGTTTCAACTTCATTTCTGCATCAAGGAAGAAGAATTTGAAATGGCAATGTGATACTGGAAAGACGACTGGAAGATATCATTCATTACCAAGGAAATTCCAAAGGGAAAGGAGGTAGAAGCAGGGTCATCTAAGACACCTGTAGGAGACAGCGTTGCGCCTAAAAATCCAATGCAACAGGGGAAGCCAAGTTAGAATCTAGCATAGCAGAAGAAGGGAAGTGCTCCAAAGAAGGACACGCAGTCAGGGAAGAAGGAAATTACCCCGACGTAGGAAGAAAAAGGAAGGGGGCACACAATGACACAAGAAACCCCTTCGACATCCACTCCACAAGAAATAGGGCCATGCAAGAAGGCCAAGGCCCATAAGAAAATACCGGAGTACACAATCTCCGAGGATCACTTACTCCAAAGTATGGAAATCTGTGAGAGAGTACAGGATCATGCAACCAAGGAATTTGAAGAGGTCGAGCACCAAAGGGGAAAGATAAAAATGATTTGGTTGACATTAGGTAGGTCCTAGAACAAATACAAGAAATGAAAATGCATGAAATGGGAATTAAACCCTTCCCCTCAGTGACCGAAGTAGAGGAAAGGACTGTGTCAAGCAAAGAACATACCATCCAAACCATAGCGCAAGCGATTCCAAGCTTCCAAGTCACATCATACATGTTGTAGGTGGACGAGGCCATAGCCCAGACACCACTTAGGGATCTAGCACTGGTACAATTGGTACTAGAAAAGATACCAACCAAGGAACTATACAAAATTCAAGTCAGTGTCACGTAGGAAGTCCAATCGCGCACAAGGACAGATGCGACAGAATTGGAGGAAACTAAGAATGGAAAGGATGCCCTAGAACTAGTGGTTGAGCAAGTAAATCTCGAGACAAAAGAGGATTAACATCACACAGATAATTTGGAACAGGACCTGAAGGAAGTCTTTACAAGGATTCCAGACAGTGCATAGGAATCCATGAGCAATGCGGAAGATAAAATCCAAATCATCGTGCATACGCTCGAAAACTACAAGAAGGATATCAAGGAGCTCAAAGAAAAACTAACCTCAACTACTCCTCTGGAAGTTCTGGCTGAAAGGGAACAACAAGAATCTCTGCAAGTGTAAGTGATGCATAAATAAGTTGAAAGGGTCACATAATTGTTCGAAAATACCCCGCAACTATGGACAACGCTGGAAGAAGATGATAGGATCCAAAAATTAGATCAACAAGAGGAGGGAATCAACACTTTAATCCAAGATCTGAAGCAGAGAAAAAAATCCATGAGCATCATAGAGTGAGTAAAGGGTGCACAGAAGATGAAGACCTTGTAGGTATAACTGAAGACTGTTGATCTAAAAAGGATCCAGAGAAGGCTAAGAACAACTCAGAACTCGTAGAGGCAACTCATGACGCTGAGAATGGCTTCAGCAGATAGAGAAAGGGAAAAAATTCAAAGTTCCTAAAACTCAGTGAAAATGACTTTATCATGAAGAGTGTGTCACAAGCTTTCTAACGACACAAACAGCCTGTCAAAGAGAGTTACGAATCAAAAGATATTTGCGGTAAAAGTTTTGGTCAACCTAGCCCAGTCAGCAAGGATGAGTCAGCATCTGTGTTGTTGACATTAGCATCAGTACGTATGATGTCATCGTCGGTATAGCATACATGGAAAGCGTAGAGGGTGACATGTGTCATGATGATGTCAGCATGATGTCAACATGATGATGTGGAAGCACCAGAGGCTGCCATGTGTCACTCATTTTTGGACTTTTTGGGTCGACATGTGGACCAATGAAAACATGCCATGTGGCTTCTGTACAATATGTGGCATGTTGACGTGGCATCCATACACTATGTGGCATGTTGACATGGAATACAGGTGACGTGGTAGGGTGACTATGCAAAGAGGTGACATGGGCCAATGTTTGGTTGCCACGTGACAGTGGGAAAATTCCCAATGACACCCAGCAACTGAATTATTAAAAAATATATAATTATATATACTGCCAAATATGGTGGCGGTTCCACCAGAATTGGCGGCATATTCCATTGGTCTACTATAAATAGCCACCCGCCAAAACAAACCGCCAGATTTGGTAACCATTATAAAAGAGGATCCCAAAGGGGAGGCCCGCGGGTTAGACCCTGGGACCTCTGCCTAAACCTTCGCCAACCAATGCCTTCAAACAGCCTCCGCTAACCAATGCACCAACAGTCCCATTATTACAAAATTGCCCGCATTTTATTATTTAAAGGGGTTTTTTACAGTGTACGAAAGGGAGAAACCAAGGGGCACGGTCATACAGAATATGCATGAATTTCAAGATAGAGGCATGAATTTTGAGAAAGAGTCCATTAATTGTTGCAGGTGTGGGCATGAAAACCGAGACAAGTTTGTCTCTTGGGCCTGAAAGTGAAAGACTCGGATCGAGGCATGGAGACAAACATTTTTAGGTAATTCAACGGCATGAACGCAGTGGTGATGTTTTTTTTCTGATCTGAGCAAAGATTTTGTAGATTAACTCCAGAATGAGGTATACTTATGTATTTTTCCCAATTCTTTTATGGAGTTAATAAAAAGGCCTACCCATTTTAGAGCAGGACCAGAAGACATACTCCACCAGGGATGAACTTCGTTATCATGTTCTTTATGTTTTAAATCTAATGCCCATGACTCTTTCCTTTTGATTTTTTCCTTATTTATGATGCACTTTAGTTTATGCTCATTTAATACAATTCTTTAATAAGTCACCAGATGAAAAGATCTCAGATCATGTTGGTATCAGAGCAGTCATCTTTGACTTGAATTGTTGAGTATGAATGCTTACTAGGGCCAAGCATAAGCACGGTGAATGAACTCTTAAGACTTTCAATCCCGAAGTTGGTTGTGCATCCCGAAGGAAGAAAATGGCAGAAGAGGACAAGCGTGATGAACAGGATAAAAACTTTCACATGGTCTTTTATCACATGTCAGAAATGGTCGAATGAATGTATGGAGATCACAAGAAGAGGATGAAGAATAAAGAGAAGAAAAAGGAATAACATGCAGATGATGATGCTTCAGTAAACCAAGGGGCTGGAGGAGATCCTCCTGAGTCTCTATCTTCACCTTCGAGTTCTAGTTCTTCTTCCTCTGAGCATTCTCATCATTCTCATCATTCTATCCATAAATCCTCGTTTAAGAAACCATTATTAAAGATTGATGTAAAATTTTCTTTAACTATGTTTAATGGAGATGTTAATCCTGAAAATATAGATAATTGGATCCGACAGGTTGAAGTATATACCTATGTTCAGCATATTGATGAAGAGGAAGTTAAAGTGCAATTGGCTTCTCTTCAGTTGAAGGGCACCGCTCTCGTATGGTGGAAGAGAAAGATTCAGGACATAAGTAAGTGTGGTAATCTTCTTTCCTCATGGTCGGAATTTAAATCGTAGATAAGGAAGTAGTTTTATCCATTAGGGTATTTACATAAAGCAATGATGGAATGGAAAACTTTAAGGCAAAGTAAAGGTCAAACTGTACAAAGTTTCACAGAAGAATTTAGGAAGAAATATCTTGCATTGAACATTCCTTTGGATTCTTAAGAAACTTTAATGAAGTATATTGGTGCACTTCACAGTTATATTCAATCATACTTTTCTCTTGTTTAACCCCACTATTCTTGACAAAGTTTGTGTGCAAGCCACTCACCTTGAAAACAAGGGAAAGCATGTTCAAGAAGATCCCACGAAGAAACCTTCCAATATCTCACATAAACCTTTCAATAAGTTTAAAAGGAAGGACAAGAAGACCACCACAGTGACGAGAGAAGGAGGAAATCCATATTGCACTCATTTCAAGAAAAGAGGTAACGATGAAGAACATTGTTGGAAACTGCATCCAAAGAAGAAACCGAAATAGTTTGGTGGAAAGGAGAAGACAAAAACCGTTGCTACAGTGCAACAAGATCTTGGTTCTAATTCAAGAGATGAAGGAAAGATCACAATGACTGGAGTACAAGGTAAAGATTCCCTTCATTCTAGTTCAAGTTCCAATGATGAATCTCATGATGATGAACGAAAGAGGAATGAATTATTTCACATAAGAGTTGTATCTAAACACACTAAGATAGATACATTATTTGATCTAGGTTCCCATGTAAACTTAATATATGAAGAACTTGTCAAGAACATGGGTCTTGAAATGAAACCACATCCAAATCCTTATCCTCTTGGTTGGGTATGTGATAAAGAAAAACTTAATGTCACCAAACAATGTAGGGTCAGATTTTCTATTTCTTCAAAGTTGATTGATGAAGTGGATTTGCATGTTGTACCACTTGATATATGTGGCATAGTGTTGGGAAGTCCTTATATTTATGATAGAAAAGAAGTCTTCTTTTGTCATGAGAAGAAATACCACCTTATTAAGGGGGGAGTGGAATATATTGTTAGATCTCACAGCATGAGGGTAAATACAACACTTGTTAGTGCAGGGAAAATGAAAAGACTTATAAACACTAATAAGAGATATGTACTCATGGTCATAAGAGAGAAAGATGTTGGGACATCTGACGCTTTCCAAGGATGTGATCCATCTCATAAAAAGGAGTTAATTGATATTGTTTCTAAGTGTGATGATATTTTTCAGGAACCAGATGGATTACCTCCTAAGAGGGAAATCCAACATGAGATACATATTCATCAGGATTCTCCTCTTTCATCTTCAGTAGGATTCTCCTCTTTCTAATGTGGGCATGTACAAGATGTCATTTGTGGAGATGATAGATATCAAGAAGAAGGTACAAGGCTTATTGGATCAAGGGGTCATCAAGCCAATTTCATCTCCTTGTGTTTCTTCGATCATGATGGTGCCAAAGAAAGATGGCACATGACGAATGTGTGTCGATTACTAGGCCTTAAATAAAATCACACTGAAAAATCAATACCCTCTTCCTCGTATAGATGATTTACTTGATCAATTGAAGAATGTTGTTTATTTCACTAAGTTGGATTTGCACAGTGTATATCATCAAATCAAAGTTGCAGAGCACGATGCATGGAAAACTGCCTTTAAAACCAAACATGGATTGTTTGAGTGGTTAGTTATGCCATTTGGGCTTTGTAATTCTCTGACAACTTTCATGCATGTGATGAATGATCTATTCAGGCCTTTCCTAGATGACTTTGTGATTGTATATTTATACAGAATTCTTTTTTTTAGCAGGACTTGGGATGAGCATGTGAGGCATGCAAAGCAAATATTGGATACTTTGCAAAGGGAAAAGGTGTATGTAAAACTGTCTAAATGTGAATTTGGCAAGACTGCACTTGTGTAGTTAGGTCATATTGTAGAAGGAGGATAATTGAAAATTGATCCTTCCAAAATTGATGTAATTGTAAAATGGCCTGAGCCAAAAAGTGTAACCGAAGTCCAAAGCTTCTTAGGTGTAGTCCAGTATTGGAGGAGATTCATTCCCAAATTCTCCTTTATAGAAACTCCTTTGCATGCCATAACTAGTGTGAAGAACACTTTTCAGTGGGAAGGAAAGCAACAAAAATATTTCAACATTTTGAAGGAGAAGATCAGTACCGCACAAGTATTAGCACTGTTGAATCTTCAACAGCCTTTTGAGATCGAAATAGATGCCAACAGATATGCCATGGGTGCAGTATTGATGCAATATCGTAAGCCTATATGTTACCACTCTAAAACTTTTAACCAAGATGTTGTTAGCTATCCTACATATGATAAAGAGTTGTATGCATTAGTTCAAAGCATAAAGAAATGGAAGCAATACTTGTTAGGGAAGGAAACAAACATACATACAGATCACCATCCCTTATAGTATCTCCAAGAACAGAACAAACTGCAACAATCATGACACTATAGATGGATGGGTTTTCTACAACAATTTCATTTGGTAATCAAGTACAAGAAGGGTACAAGTAACAAGGTAGTCTATATGCTTTCTAGACCTCCTATTGTTGCTCCTATTGTTTTGAAGAATTCTTATTTATCTCATGATATCTATGTAAAACAATATGTCATCGATGAATATTTTAAAGAAGTATATGAGAAGCTAACCCTTGGTGCACATGTAGAGAACTATTGTTTGCAGGAAAAATTACTCTACCATCTTGGAAAACTATGTATTCCTACAAGTGAACGAGTCCATGTAATACAAGAAGCTCACACTTCTCTTGTGTCTGGGCATTTTCGGGTAGGAAAAACTATGGCTCATTTGCAGAGGTTTTGTTATTGGCATCAAATGAAATTAATTGTAACTAAATATGGGGGGGGCGAAGTGGTGTGTCAAAATATGGCTTCTCAATTTGAAGAGGGCCACCAGGCTGGGAAGAAGATGTTGTCTCATGGGTAACAAGATTAGGCTCAGATGCGTTGAGTTCTTGGCTCATGTTTTCAAATTGACTGTGTGGTCACACATGAAAATAGAAGAATTTGAGGAATACCCCTCATGGTGTGGGGTACCTTTCATACCCCCTTGCGGAAGGGTAGGATTTGTTGCAACCATATGTTGATGTTGAGGGGGGAAAGGATGAGTTAAAACAACATGTTTTTTGGGGGGCTTCTATTGTGCCAAATAGATATGGACCTCATCCTTTCAGGGATAATGATGAGTAGGGTGGTCCTCCCCACAAATCATGCAGGGGAACCAACTCTTCTTTTTCTCTTTTTTGCACCCCTCCTAAGTGTTTTAGGTGGGCGTAATCACTTTCTCGGTGTTGGAATTTTTCTTTTTATTCATCTTCTTCTTTCCTCCAGGTTGATGAGGATTCTTCAATTGCATGGACTACATTTAATTCACCTTGGAGGTCTAAGTAGGGATTGTGGTAGTTTAAGCACTAGAACTAGCAGTTGTCGGGTGTGAGTAAATAGCCATATGACCCATATGGTCAGCTAATTGGTTCACAGAGGCATGGGAAACAGAACCAACCACGCCATTGACATGGGGTCTTGGGTTTGGCTTCTTCGGATCTGTCTACGGCCTAAGAGCATGGGGGATAATGTCATACAGAGTACCTGACTGAGAGTAAATGAAGTCCAAATGTTAGTCATGAATAATGGCTTGCTCCTCGATATATGCCCTGGCCATAGCTACATCCTTGGTAATGGGTGGCAGGAGGGATTTGGTGAACCACTCCATCAAGAGCTTATTTAGGATTTGTGTCTTGATCATTCTACGCCTATGTCACCAATCATGTATATGATCAGAAATGTGAGTGGAAGTATCCTAACGCAATGAAATCAAGAGCTTCATTCCTATTTCATACCTAATGGGTAGTTGGTAATGTGTAAGGAATGTCATTTCCAAATCATTGAATATTTTAAGGGAACCACCTTGTAATTCAATGTACCATTTAGTGGTAACTCTGGTCGGGGATCGATGGAAAATACATAGCCTCACACTATCATCCATCAAGGAATTGGATGAGCACCATAATTGGTACATCATGATGTGTGTAGAGGGGTCTTCTCCCATATTTTTGTCAAAATTCGGTATGTATGAAGGTAGCTTGTTAGGCATAGCCAACCATGAAGGGTTATGGGAAATAAGGTCATCTGTCAGCCTCAATAGATCAAGTAAGTCTAACATTGTGAGGAAAGGAAATGGTGTGTGAGAAAATGAATATTGGGAGGGAGATAAAGTCTGTATTGTCCTAGATGAACCTTTTGGTCCCCCTGCATTCATACTACTAGAAGGTTTTTGAGGTGTTCCATAAGAGAGAGTGCCCCCAAGGATGGCGGCAATTCCAGTAGAATGACTACGTTTTGGACCAAACGTGCACTCAAGGGGGTTTCCCCCAAGGAGAGGTGTAGACCCTATAGGAAAAATTTTCCCAAAACTAGTCCCAGGGAAGAAACCCCCAAAAACATATGTGTTAATAAAGAGAAATCCTCCCCAATTTGTAAATTTTCCCCTGAGGGGTGTGCCCCCAGGAAAATATGTGTTAACCCATGGGAATTTAAAACATCCTAACACACTATTTCCTCCAACCTGACTAGATACATCCCCAAAACCACTAGGAAAGTTCCACCCAAAAGGTACACTCGCACCTGATGATGTCGAGTCGCTCATAAGAATGGTGGAGTTAGAAGGAGATCCACCTCCCATGTTGAAACCAAGGCTTGGCCCCCACCGGAAAAGGATCTAGAAGTAGCCATCAAAATAGAAGGGATGGGCATGGCAATGTTGGGTATACTAACGAATGGGAATGAAGACACAACCGGGGTTGCCCAAATCGAGGTACCTATAGAAAAATGCATGGATGGTATAGGTCTGATTTTTTTAAGAGAAGGTAATGTGGACATCACTCAGATGTCCCTAGTCCCACTTCAGGATGGGCTTAATGGCTCAGCTACAATGGATGAGACACTTGATCCTAACATTGTGTAAGGGTTGTTGAACAAAGAAAAAGGCTCACTAAAAATGTCCCCTACCTGGACAAGTAGAGGTGCTTCTGGATCAGTTAAAGTAGGGTTAAATTTTAGTGGAGGACCTTCATTGACCACTTCCACTTCAACCAAACTAGTCTCCTCAAACCAAATATGATACCATTCAAATTCTTGGTCACCTACTTTGTGTCATTTGAGGGGTGGTTGTACCTCTGTGATGGGTGATAATCCTCACAATCGATGGGACCAGTGCCGTAACTCAGCCATGGTGAAAATTATAGGTGTAAATCAAACACAATTCAACCTAAGGTTGATCTAGACTTATAATCCAAGAGCAAAACCCTATAAAATATAGGATAATATAAATCAAACCAATGAATCTGTGGTCCTTCTGAAAACAAACCCTATGGGGCAGATGAGATCCCCATAAGATTGGTTAGCGAAGGTATGAGGAGTAGTTACAATGATCTATGTGAAATAGACATGACTGGTACAAACACCCTTTATTAAGGTGGACACCCTCTAGGGGAACTGAGATCATGAATGAACATCTACCCCAAGTACTACAGGAATGTCCCACATGTAGTCACCTCTGGTGGCTACCTAGGATAGGTCATTGAGGCTACCACCTTACAATCAATAACTGGGAAAATAATTGCATATCCAACTGCACGTAAGGGTAGGGTAACTAAGCCCAGAGCTTTGAAGGTGTTACCTCAAACAAAATCATGGCACCAACAAAACCCCCATATACGTAGCAATCAAAGTGATATCGTAAATACCAAAACAACTAGAGAGGGGTAATATCCCTACTTTCCATGATGTGACCTTGTGATTAACTCTTTTGTTAGGGGAGGCTCTCGACACACTGGTTGTAAGAATGGATTTATCACTCTTTAATGGCTCCTAAGTTTCATTTTCATGGCCTTGGAGAGTTTACTCTCCAATCCTATTCCAAGGCCCTAAGCCTATCTAATGTTGGTTCATTGAAAAAGAAAAAATGTCTAATTGATTTTAGATGACACAATTTCTTTTATGGTTGTTATTTACGTCAAAGGGAAAT
>SNQJ01S0034306.1:37845-64484 GCA_010110895.2 Picea sitchensis | reverse complement strand
AGGTAGGCATGGCTTTGGCTCATTTCGTAAAGTAATCTACTGCCACAATGATGTACTTGTGTCCATTACGAGATGGAGGGTTGAAAATCATGAAGTCTATGCCCCATTTGAAGAAGGGGTCGACAGTGATGACTAGGTGTAGAAGAGCGGGTGGCGCTCATGCTTTGTTTGCATATAGCTGGCATTTGTCGCATCGCTTCATAGCATGGATGCAGTTATGAAAAAGTGTGGGCCAGAAGTATCATGCTCAAATGATTTTTTGGGAGGTGGACATACCTGAGAGGTGGCCACCGCAAGCGTCGATATGGAAATCGTTCAAGACTATGTCTGCTTCGTCAATGGTCAGACATCGGCGGAGTATGGTGTCGACCCCACATTGGTACAACACGTCACCAATGAGGAGGTACCGAGGGTCTTGATGGTGAATGCGCTGACGATCATCTTGAGAGAGATGAGACCCAAAATTCTATGTCCGAACATAGACGAGAAGGTCATCGTACGAGGGGTCATCTGAGGGGATGAAGAAGAGGTGTTCGTCTGGAAAATATGTTTTGATGGGTGAACATTTAGAGTCTGAGGTAAATGTCATGATGAGTTCGGTGAGAAAAAGTGCTTTCTTTATTTTGGGATTTGAGAAATATAGGTCGTATTCTTGGAGGATAAATATTCATTGGGAAAATTTTCCATTAATCTACCATCGACTAAGCAAGTGTTGCATGGGGTTGGAATCTTCCATGACTTTGGTACTGTGAAGCTAGATATAGTGACATAGTTTTTGAATTACGAGGACAACTATGAGGGCTAGTTTTTCATCATGATTGTATTTCAAGGGTGGTCTTGAAATATTTGTACTAATGTAGTAAATAACATGCTCGCATCCATCATCCCCTAGTTGGACGAGGACTCCTGCTACTGAGATGGCTAAGGCTGATAAGTAGTGGATGTAATCGTGATCATATTATAGAGGACTAATCAAAGGGTTGTTGGATAACGCTTCTTTTAAATCATCAAAAGCAGTTTGGTCATGTTCATCCCATCGAAATGGGATATCATGACATAGTCAGCGAAGGAAACCATGCACGTGAGTGGCATAATATGGGACAAAGAGTCGTAAAAATTTGGCTTTGCCTTGTAGGCTCTACAGTTGGCACAAATTCCTAGGTGGTGGAATTTATGTGATAGATTGGACCTTAAGGGGGTCCACTGTGATGTCGTTTTGGGAGACTATGAACCCAAGGAGGTGTTCAGCGATGACACAAAATACACACTTGAGGGGGTTCGAGCAGATATTGTACTGGCGAAATCATTGAAAGACAACTCGTAATTCGTCTAAATGTTGAGTTTGTTTCTTGGATCGAGCAGTGAGGTCGTCCAAGTAAGCGAGAATGATACAAGAAAGATCATGGAAAACATAATTCATGGCCTGTTGGAATGTAGCACCTACTGTTTTTAGTCCAAAAGGCATGTCACAATAAGAAAAATTAACCCATGGGGTTGTAAAAGCGATTTTATACTGATCTACATGATGGATTTGGATTTGATTGTATCCAGAGAACCCATCCATGAAGGACAAGGCCTCGTGACCAGCACAGTCATCGATAATTTGTTCGATGAAAGGGGTTGGAAAGTTTTCTTTGGGATAAGCATGGTTGAGATCATGAAAGTCAGTGCAAACGCAAATGGTGCCCTATTTTTTGTTAACGGGGATGGGATTGGAAACCCATGAGGTATAGGCAATGGGATATATGAACCCTGCGGTGCGTAAATTCTCAATTTCGGCTTTGATAGCCATAGATTTGGATGGGTGAAGTGGGCATTTCTTTTGATGGACTGGGGTGACATCTAGCCATGCGTCGATGTGATGTTCGACTATAGAAGGATCGAGGTTGGGCATTTCTGTATATCACCAGGAAAAAATATCTTGGTATTCCTCAAAGAGAGCTTTGTAAGTTGTGAATTCTTCAGGGGAGCATGCAGCGCCAATGGTGATTTCCTCTATAATTCTTGGTTTGATGGAAATGTCGATTTTGACAGTGGGGGAAATGTTGGCCATGTTGCCTTCCTCTAAAGCATCTAGGGAAGGGATAGTTTTGTTGAACCAATATATATGCCCTGATGGAATAAAATCCTTCGTTTCGATTGCACATATGGAGGCTTGGCTAGGAGGGTCAAAGGCTTCATGTGAGAGAAAAAATGCTCGGTGATGGATCACATTCCATGGGAAATCGGGGGTAGTGAGTTACTCCAGGATATCTTCAACGCAGTGAAAAATGCGAGAATATAGGGGATCCGTGGAGGTGCCATGGGTGACTATCATAGTGTGATTGTCCTCAAGTGGGGAAGTTGTAGAGGGGATATCGAAACCATGTTGTGATGGCTTTCTTGACATAAAGCAAATGTCCAGACACTGTGGGGGGTAAACTATGGTAGGGGGTAATATTTCCTAGGGGAAATAAACTAGAGAATTGGGAGGATTTGGGGGAATATCCTCAGACAATCTATCCATGAACCATGGAGGGGTGGGAAGTGACTCAGGATCAGGGGAGGTGATGTAAAAAGAATCTGTATAAGGGATAGGGGGATTTACTTGCATCACATGAGGTGAGGTGATCAAATGATTTTGAATAAGGGTCATTTGAAGACACATGTATTCAATGATCAAAGGACACTGGTATGTGAAATGAGCCAGTGAGTCACAAAGAGAAAGGACATCTCATCCATTCGGGAACTGAGGTAGAGACATAATGGATATCAGTGGCATGGGTACCCAAAATTGGTGGTTGAGAGGGCTCTTGTTGAAAGGTTTGGTGGACTGTCATTAGTGTCTCATGAAACTGAGGTATATTTGGGCAATGATGAGTGTAATGGCCATATTTTGAACAAATGGCCTAAGTGAATTTTGTTTGCAACCCTTTACTGCCTGTCATGGGGGACGTTGTGGTAGTACTAGATGTGCTTGGTGAAGTGGTGAGCAATGTGATTGCTCAATGGAGTTGAATCAGATTGTGTAATTCAGGAAGAGAAGGACATATATTATTGGGGTTTCCCTCTCTTTCGCAGAGTGTGCGAGGAGGTTGAACTCAAGGAGGAAGTGGAGCGGTGGGCTATTTATTCTTCTGTCTTCCCCCAACCATAGCAGTGGTGTTGTTTCCTTTTTGCCACTTGAATGAGAAAAAGAAGGGCACTTACAAGTCTTGTTGGGCCTGCTAGACAAGACAGAGGTTAGTGTATGAATTAAACAATTCAATCACATGAAATAAACAAACAACTAAGCTAGAAATAACTAAATAAATGAATAAAGAAACAAAACTAAAATGAATGAGGAAATTTGAACCAAAACCAATCAACCAAATGACCAATAATTATGCCACCAATGGATAACTATATTAGTTGGCAAACACCATAGAGAAAGGAGGACTGATGGATCCCCTCTTCCTCCTTGGGAGGGCTCTTGAATTCCCTATTTGAGAGCTCTTCTTACAATCATAAACTAAAAAGAAAATGGTGAAGAGATCCAAGCCTATTCCCTCAAGAGGTGAGGTGAATAGATTATTGAGATGTTGCTAGAATGCTCCAAGAAGAAAAGAGGTTTCTTGAGGGAGGATAGAGGCAGCATAACAATACAATGAGATTCTTAAATTCTTAGTGCACCCATGGCCTCCTATTATAGCATGTCTTTGAGGCAATACTCAACCAGTTCTTAGTGTGGACAAGGGGCCCTTTAGGGAAACCTTAGGTCTTTGACTAGCCCCCCATTCAGATTCAGCTCGGATTTGAAGGTCAAATAAATTTGGGAGTTGGTCCATAAGTGGGTGAGGGGCTGACAAGAACCATAAATGCATCCTTCATGGAAGTGCGCAGCTTTGCCTGTAAACAGTCATGCATTTTGAGCATTGTGCACGGGTTTGTCTGTATAAAGTCATGCATTTCACGCACAATGCAGGGGTTTGACTGAGAAAGTCATGCATTTCACGCACAATGTGCGGTTTTGATTGATAAATTCACGCATTTCACGCATAGTGTGCGTGCTTCCTTTGGTGAATTTGGACACTTCAATTTGTGACCCAATTGTATGGTTTTTGCCTCTTGGAAATGCAGTTTTGGTAATATAGGTGAACTAATAGGTGTTTGGAGATGTTGTATTTATGTAACCATTTGCATGCAATGTTGCAGATGAAATTTCAGTGATAACAGATGCCCCCTGATGTGTGAGTTTAGGAGCATACGTATAGCAAAAATACATCAATGTTTCTTCTACTGAGAGTAACATTGTAATGAAGAGTATTGCTAGGAACTGCAAGAGAGACCCATCGGAGGGAGAGGGGAAACTATGGGACCAAACCTTTCTCTAGGTAGGAAAATAAAATCTGTATACAAACGAGGCGGACATGCCCCATGCTCGTGTCATGTAACTCAAAAAATGGAAGACAATAACTGAAGTTGTATGTTGATGTATATAACTGCACCGCCCTCCGGAGCGATTTGATAACGGAAGATGACAATTCTGATGGTGAACATACTCTAAAAAGAGGTAAGGATTCTTGTAAGAATTGTCGATGACTTGTAGGCATTGTTGGCCTAACAAATTCAGAGGTCTTCGACTAGTATAAAAAAACTGCAATAGTCTCATAGTAATACCTACTGTAACATAAGATTTTGTTGAAGTCGAATGTTATGGGGGTCAATGACAGTAGAGAGCAATGATGGTTCTCTCTATGTTGTCTGAGACTCCTCATTGTAAAGGTAATGAGAGTCAAGACATTGTCTCCCTCTTGGAAACTGTGTTGATAACGACAGAAAGGGAGATGTGACTCCAAGAAGTGAAGGGCTTCATGAAATCCATGAGGTAAGATCAGGAGCTGATAGGGAACATGAAAGAAGTCAAGATGTGGTGATACTCAAGACTGCCCTTGGTTGGGGGTATGTTTGGAGGGTGATTGGCAGCAACCGTGAAACTTTATCTAGTGTCAGGGGGATGACTAGACATCGGTTAAATTATGCCACAAGCGTGACAAAGTGGAAAAACTCAGAGATCAAGGGTACATGAACTGTGGGATACTCGGGGTTTATGGACGATGTCAACATGAGGAGAGGAGAGTGAATGCCCCAACCAAGGGAAACATGGGTAAATTTGCTGGAAAAAATAAGGTCGTCAAGGGTGATGCTAAAAAGGCTAAGTAAATGTTGGAAACAAAGGCTTTTTAAAAATTACCAAATTAATAAAGAATAATTTGGGATGAGTGTACAGATATAGAAATGGGTGCCCCAGTGAAATATTGCTTGGCTTGTAAGGGCACAAGGTGCGTGGAGAACTGGTGGAGGGTGGGGGGCCCATTGGTGGGTTTCTATATGAGGTAAATAAATGGAAGGAAATTTGCAGATGTGAAAACTGATTGTAGATGAAAATGGGGGGTTAATGATACTACGAAGGTGTAGTCAAAATAGAACCGTGATCAGTTAACCTGGGAGTCCATTGGGGAAGCTAGAAAAATGATGAGAAGGAGTATATGGTTGATTCTCGTAAATGCATAAGACTATCAGGACTCCCATCCCTAGGGGGAGAAAGAAACATGAGTGTCAAAACTTCTTGGGTGACTATGAATGGAACAACTCATGTGGGGGAGAGTGCTACCAGGTGACAGTACCAAAATTGCACGGAGGTGTTAGTACTACAAAGCCAGATGTAGGGACCCTAAGGGAAAATTTCGGAGGGTGTGACTGGAAGATGAAATTAGGTATTCAGAGGGAATGATTACATGACAGTGTTGATCATATACCTGAAGAGGGCACGCTGGTGTGTGATGACCAAGTACCTGCACACATGAAAACCAAATACCCGACATGAACAATATCTAAAAATAAAGAACATATAACAGTTATTTGATAATTTAGAACATGAGCAGGCATACCTGAGTGTGTCATGGAAATATGCTCCATCGGGGAAAAGTGCAAATGATAACCCGAGGAAAATGACTGTGTAAGTGGCCGAAAAAGGTTTGGAAAACGGAGCTTATGGGCTCATGTACCAAAAAATGAAAGTGGGGAAAAGGGCCTAGATATGGACGGTGGGTCCATAATGCCATCCCAATTGCACTAACACTATGGGCGAGTGGGGGGTAGTTTGGTGGGAGGACATGGACCTCCCCTTTTCTCGGGGACTTATGAGGAAATATAATGAATTACATTCATGGGATCATTGGTATGGAGTGCCGAAGGAAGCTCAGGCAGATATGTGTGGCGTTTCGTGGCTAATGTGTGGCAGACATATGGGATAGATGGGCAATGATGAGTGTAATGCCCATATTATGCGCATATGGCACAGGCGAAATTGGTTCATATATTTTTTTTTGTGTGTGGTTGATGACTCCGTAGTAGCGTGGGACATACTTGGTGGAGTGTCAAGCAAAAGGGGTTCTTGAGGAAGCTAGATAAAATTGTGTATCTCGGGAAGAGAAAGACATTTGTGAGTGGGGTGTCCTTTTCTTTCACATAAGGCGCAAGGGATTTGAACTCGACGAGGTAGTGGAGCAATGGGATATTTCTTCTTAAATCTTCCCCCATCTGTAGCAGTGGTGTTGGTGATTGGGGGTGACAGTGGCGAGGTCGGAGTTAGTACTGGGATCTGCATCGAGATTCTTGGGTGGATGTAGATACCATACAGGGATGGTGAGTACCATGCTCGGAAGGGTAAGCATTGCGGATACCTGGAATGCTTCAAATCCAAGTGGGGGGTAGAAAAAGGGAATTTGGGTAATGGCCTAGGGGACAGTCTCCCAAACTGGGATTTCCCCCTGGAGGGGGGGAAGATCCGTGATAAGTGGTGCGATGGCGCGCTCAGGGAACTCCTGAGCTAGTATTTCTTTAACTGGTGGAACATTGATATGGGGAGGGGACTCAGTGATAGGAGTCTTGTCTCCGATGTCTTTTCCTTTAGAGGAAACTACACATACTTTTGCTAAAAAAGATGGGTTTGGGAACAGTAGAGCTCCCTAATAAGTGCCCAGCATGGATGGGTCTTGGAATAATCTAGGGCCAATGTTGACAACCAGAAAATCATCCGAGCTAATACATGTTAGAATATAATGGATGTGCTCATTTAAACATAGACAATATCACTATTGTCACCCAACCATAGGACAAAGCCACCCCTGAGCACCTAGCACCTTAACCTTGACAGAGAATCATTCCAGAAGAAAACCCTAGGCTAGATAGCCAAACAAGATAGCGCACCTCTCTCCAAGGATAGCGCACCAAATAGGAGTAACAAGAGCTGATCAGAGAATCCAAACCATAACAAGGAGAGAGTCCAAGCCAAAACCGAAATATGCTAGTTGCAGTAGCTGCAACAGCATCTCTCCTCCAAACCTGAGCACAAAATGGCCAACTGCAGTGCACACAAGTGTTGCTTCTGCAGTTCTGAGAATGTCTGCCAGAATGAAGATTGGCCTCCTATATTTATACTAAAACTTGCAATCTACTTGGGCCGACTTATCATTCTGGGTGTCTATTTACTTAGTATATAATATTTCCTTTAGCTGACTTCTTCTCTTGGAGGCTAATAACTTAATACAAATTATCCTCTTGAGCTGACTTGTCATCTAGGGTTATTAGCCAACTAATTTAGGGTTTCTTCTTGCTTCCCAAAATATTCTATTCTCGTCAGGTTTACACGTGGAGGTAAATACCTCCCGCAGCTACCATAATATCAACACTCCCTCCTATCTAGAGAGGTATTTGAAAGTAATGGTATTGAGCAAAAACATATCATTTACCTGGTAGCATCAACATAGTCATATAGACTATCTCATGACTAGATCATGAGCAACATCATCACTATCATTGTCATCAGCTACATCATCTCACAAAACCATACTCCATCTGAGTAATCAGACATGATGTTGGATAAGTCACTCACTCCAAAAAGTGACACAGGAGTCATTCTTCTAATCTGGAAATATGTCCTAGAAGAATAAATGTTCTGAACCATTTTTCGTCTAGGAAATCTCTGTCCATTGATCATCCATCTAGTTGATAATCATTTCCAACACTACTAATAGTCTTCAAGGCGATCAGAACAATGTCATTCAATAGAACACAACTGTGTCTATCCATAGTASCACACAACCACAATCCACTGGTACATTGCCACACCAAGTAGCACACAGATACTTGATGAGTGACATATAGTCACAATCARTGGAACACATCCACTACAATAGTATACATCTACTRTCCAGCAACATACAGTCTCCATAAAAATCATATCATCAACCTGCATAGAAAACATTGTTATGATATATAAATTGAATCATCTGGGCCATTCTTCCACTCACATCTGTGAGATCTTGGAAGAGCATCTGCCCTAAGAAAGTAAAACATCAATGATTATTTATCTGGACTATTCTTCTCAAGCAAGGAAGAATAATTGTCATGATTTCTGAGCCTGGACCATTCACCTATCTGGGCCATTCCTCTAGCACTAAACAAAGTGCAACCTAGAGAGAATGAATCTACCCTAGGGAATGCATGTCCATGATTGTTGAACCTGAACCATTCGCCTATATGGGCCATTCATCCGGCACTAAACAAAGTGAAACCTAGAAAGAATGAATCTTCCCTAGGGAATGACTGTCTGGACCATTTCCTAAGGAAATGGCTCTCCTGTACCAACCTCCAAAATGGACCATTCTTCAAAACTTCTCACAACTTGTGAGCTTCGAAAGAATGATTGTCTGGCGAGGTGGACCAGTCTTGTTGACAACTACTTAGAGTGACCGTCAAGAAGAGAGATTGTTCTAGACCATTCCCTATGTCAACCATAAGGGGAATCGTTGTCTATGGTACATCATCAATCCATCAAACCATTTTCATTACAAAAATGACCATTCGATCTAGACCATTTTCTGAACTGGAAAATGCCTCTCCATCATAAATCTCAAACCACTTTCCAAACTGGAAAGGAACTGCTCATCCTGGACCATTTTTCGAACTGAAAAATGATTGTACATAAATCAATAACACATCAATTCTCCCTCCCAACCTGGGAGTCATCTCTTCCTTTTTCAATAAGGAAGTCGTCTCCACGAGCTCCAGCTTGAGTACACAAACTCTTTCATCTTGAACAGAGGCTTTACAAAAATGTATGCTTATCTGCTCATCTGTGAAGATATATATTGGAGAACCACTTCTCCTTTCTGTACTGCATCACGGAGAATGTAATGCTTGATCTCAATGTACTTCGTTCTTTCTGGAACATTGGTTTTCTAAAGGCTTCATATATCTCTAATCATCATAGTTGAATTCATCTCTTTTGTTTCCAGCTAGCTCATAACATCGTGGAAAGGGTCAAACTTGGAACATATCCAAGTGATACTTCTTCTGTCATCATGATACCTTTGTCATGGATTGGAAATCCATCATCCTGGACTTCTGAGTAACCATTCTGATACAATGTCTTTGTTATAGAAATATTTTCACCACGCTTTTATGGTGCATTGAAGGCTTTGCACCAAGTTGTTTGAATCCATACAATATCTTCTTCCATCTGCATAAAAACCCATGGATATTGCGGACAATATATTGGCTCATGTAGAGGTATGTCTCGTTCACTGGAACAAGCAATCATCATAGTCTTCTCCCTCCATCTGGTAGAACCTCTAGTTCTGGATATCGCAATGCTTACATTCATAAGTCTTCCACACACTTTTCTTCATCACATCTTTCATTTCCTCTACTTGATTGCTTTTAGTGAGTTCAAGTTAGGCTGGTAGTCTTGTGATTCTCGATACAATGACTATTTGTTCTGTCTTTTCTTTCTCTTTTGGAATCTTCATGTTCTTCCTTATGTTTTTCCTTAGCTCTTAGGTCCATGGAGTTTTCTACAGATTCCATGCCTTGAAGATTCCAACTTCTTCCTTTCATCATAGGATCATGGATGTGGATGGACAACCAGGGATACGTTAAGGATTCTTTTGGAAGAAGACTTCTTCTAAGGTCACACTGAACACGTGTTGTTTTTTCATGGTTTCTTTCATGGATAGATACTTCATCATCTTCAATGGATCATATAATTTAGGATTATCTCCCTCCTAATCCTTGCTTCATGCATGAATGCATGCTCTTGTTTTGGAAATATATAATCGGCTCTCTCCATCTAGGAGAGTCGACACTTCCTTATGCATCCTTATTGCCTTCTACAAAGTGTCACAAATCTTTTTCCAATTTCCTCTTGATTGATGACTTCTTTCTGTCTTTACTTCTTCTCGGTTTCTTCAAGATTGATTCTGATTTCGGCTTATCTTGCAATTTTAACTTATGTCATATCTTCGACATGAATTGTTACTAGGGGTTGTTGATGTACTTCATCCTTTCATGTGTATTGTCTTACTTGTAGTCATAGTGATAGCAATCCTTATCTTGTTGTTCTTCCATAGGTATAGTTTCTCTTGGAACATATTATCTTCTAGGAAATAGATATGCAAGATATGTACAGAAAACATGGTATGTATAAGAACTATGAGGAGTATTGTTACCTTGTCTTAGAAGAAAAAGTTGGTTTCATCCTGATTATTCTTATTTGAAGGTTACTTTTCTTCGGCAACTGATTCTTCGTGTGTCTACTTTCTTTAACTCGGGACAATGATTCTTGTAGTGACCATATTTTTGATAGTTGAAGCATTGTATTTCTGACATATCTTTCTCTTGATTTGGCTTCTTCCTGGAGCCAAACTTCCTTTTATTTCTAAAATTATTGAACCTTGTTGTGAAATCTTGATCATCGTATTTCTTTTGGGGTTTATCTTTTGCACTGATCCTTGATTCTTCTTGTGCACAACAAGTCCAAATTTCTTCAAAAGTAGGATACTCCTTCCTTGTGTTCATGCTTGCGGAAAATGCATCCCATCTCTTGGGAACACCATTGAGTACTATGTTTACCAATTCCTTCTCTGAAATGATCTCTTCAATAGCTTTTAGTTGATCTCTTAACTCAGAGATTCTCACAAAGTATGATGTTATGATGTCATCATCATTCATCTTCATGTCACGAAGCTCATTCTTTAGACTCATTACTTGTCCAATGTTTTTGACTGAGAAGACGTTTGTTAGGGCATCATACATATTCTTAGATGAATCAAGATGGGAAATGTAGGGTATCAGGTAGTCTTTTATAGAATCCACTATGATACTCATGGCATTGATGTCATTTTCTTCGAACTTCTCCATAAATGCAATGTTCTGCGGTTCCTTTTCTTTTCCTTCTTCAAAATCTGGTTCCACAATCTTTCCTTTCACGATATCCAACACTTTATTCTTGGAAAGAATGAGATAAATCCTTGTCTTCCATGCTCTGAAGTTAGAAGCCCCGTCTAACTTGTTTTCTGACTTCATCGAGTGATTCATGGTTTCCTTGACTTGGTCAACCCTAGATTTGACCAAAACTCAACCTTGACGTATTAGCTTGTTGATAGTATCAGGAGATGTGCTAGGATAGGGCGCACTAGTCTATACGGAAATTGGGTCAATCCCTTCACTTAAGGTGCCTCAATGAGAGGATTAGGGTTTCTCCAACTGCACCTGCTAGTAACCCTAGCGGTAGTGCTTTGGTAACTTCTCCTGCTAGAAACCCTAGCGATATTGCTTCAACGAGCTCAGTATCCTTATGGATATGCTCCCTTCCAGTGTTTAGAATAAATGAAGAAGGTGTGGGCCCATAACCTGTTAGAATATAATGGATGTGATCGTTTAACCATAGACAATATCACTATTGTCACCCGACCATAGGTCGAAGCCACCCTCGAGCACCTTAACCTTGACAGAGAATCATTCTGGAAGCAAACCCTAGGCTAGATAGCCAAACAAGATAGTGCACCTCTCTCCAAGGATAGCACACCAAATAGGAGCAACAAGAGCTAATAAGAGAGTCCAAACCATAACCAAGAGAGAGTCCAGGCCAAAATAAAAATATGCTAGCTGCACCAGCTGCAATGGAAGATCTTCTCGAAACTTGTGCACAAACTAGCCAACTGCAGTGTGCACAACTGTTGCTTCTGTAGTTCTAAGAATGCCTGCCAAAATTAAGACTGGCCTCCTGTATTTATACTAAAACTGGTAAACTGCCTGCGCTTTCTTCTCATTCTGGGTGCCTATTTACTTAGTATATAATATTTCCTCTAGCCGATTTCTTCTCTTGGAAGATAATAACCTAATACAAATTATCCTCTTGAGCCAACTTGTCTTCTAGGGTTATTAGCCAACTAATTTAGGGTTTCTTCTTGCTTCCTGGAATATTCTATTCTCGTCAGGTTTACACGTGAAGGTAAATACCTCACGTAGCTACCATAATATCAACAATACGGACAAGGGGGAGGAAGTTATAGATGTTGGAAAAATGGTTAGGCTCGTAATGTGTAAGCTGGTCGATGGTGATGATCTTCCCATTATAGGGGAACACCATCGTATGAAACACGGAAAAGCTAACTTCCTTCATAGCATACATGTAATTGTGTCCAAACAAGATATTGTAATCAAGCTGGGCGTTGATAACTTCAATGCCAATGAGAATGGTTTTTTCCACAATTTATGTGGAGACATTTTGACAAATCCCTGTGGAAGATGTTGGTCGACCGTCGTAACCTCGAAGGGTGATGGCAAAGGGTACAAGCTCAAGGGAGCCAATGTTCTGCCATATTTGTTTAGACATGATGCATGTGGAATGCATCTTCATCAATAATACACCGATAAACCATGGTGTTCCATATATTAACTGGTTTCTGGAAGGCTCCTTGGGTGGGAAGATGTGGTTCTCCACTATCTAAATCAAATGTGATCAACTGCGTGTCATCTGGGTCAACTTCCCCTAAGGCAGAAAGCAAGGATTTTTGTTGTGATGGACAGGTTTGGAGGACCTCCAACATCGACATGGTTCTGGGAGACTGGGCTAAGTCATCAATCAGACTATAATTATTAGCAAACCTAGCATGAGGGTTATGCACATTCCGTCGTAAATGAATACGTGGTATGTGGGGAATGGGTTCCGCGTTAGGATGTGGAATCATCAATCATTGTGCTACAGTAGTTGGAAATGTTTCTGAGGTGGTTGGGGTAGATTCGGGAGGCATATCGTATTGACAGTTGTGGGTTTACAGAAGAATTTCTTCATTGGTGAGGAGGACACTGCGATCAACCGGATTCCTAGGTTGAGTGGCACCCGGGTTTGGATATTGCCCCATTTATGGTGGGGCAAGGTTGATCACTTGTTGGGTGTTCATCACACCTTGGTATGGTATGGGGTTTTCCAAAACATCCGAAGGTGGTGGTTTCAAATGCTGTTGTGGGGCCTACTAAGGGGCAGGTGGTGTCGGAGGGCCCTGTGAGTTCATGGATGCCCTCATCTGTTGGAGATTAGGAATATGGGGTAAATGATGATTATAATGTCCATACTCACCACATATAGTGCAAGGGAATTTATTCTGAAGATTGTTTCTCTTCCCTTGTCATGGTTGATTTTGATTGGTGCCCTCTTGGGGGTCTTGGTATTGGTTGCCCACAGTAGGATGGTTGTGGGGGTGATTCCCTCTTGGTCTTGAAATATCATTATTTTAGTTTTTTCCTTTCTTCTTATGAGTCAGATTGGTCCTATTCAACTGTTAAAATGTATGAACCTGTTGAATGGGAAAGGACTGAACAAAGTTGACGCTGGCATGTGTATGTCCCAGTGGAGGATTAATCAGCTGGGGAGGACCAGGCAATGGGAAATATGGATTGTTTTGTGGATAGTATCCATATGGCGTATAGGAAGTAGAGGTACTTCAACTACTTCTAGGGTTATATCCATGGGTTGGGGGTGGACCCATATTGGATTTAGAGATCAGATACAGCATGGTTACCGGTGGGGGTGCCCCCAATGACTCACAGGGAACAACAGGATATGATTGTTGGTAAAGGGGAGAAGGGTAATAATATGGACCTCCATATATAGGAATATATTGGGGTGTACCATACATATGTTGTGGTTGGATGTACAGGTTGTGGTGTGTTGTGTTACCAATCAAACCATCCGCTTCATGAGACATCACAGGTTTTTCCTAGCCGAATGGTATGGGTCTTGGTGCGTCAGGTATTATTGTGTATAAGTACCTCGACTGAGCATAAATGAGGTCATAATGTTGAGCCTTTCTAACGGCTTCTTCTTCAGTTTTGGGGAAGGTGGATGCCACATCTTTCGCAAGGATAGAGACGAGTGATCTGAGAAACCAATCGAGGCATTCTTCTTTGGTGGTTTCTGCTTTGAATAAACTACGTCGTTGATTCCATTCGTGAATGTGGTCAGCGATATGCATGCTTGAGGATTGTTTACACTCAGAGAGAAGTTCTAGACCATTGTCATGATGAACTAGTAGTTGAAAGAAGGTCAAAAAAAATTTGGCCAAGGATTCAAAAGTCACATGGGACCCTGATTTTCATCCACATACCATTTGGTTGATGGACCAGTGAATGTGAATTGAAATAATTGTAGGTGGACGGAGTCGTTCATGATGTTGTTTGAGGAGAACCATAAGTGGAATTTCATGACATGGTTCGCAGGATCTTCTCCTGACTTTCCTTCAAACTTGGGAATGTCTGAAGGTAGTTTGGTAGGCATATTGGGCCATGTGGGGTTATGCAATATAAGGTCATTTGTGAGTTTACTCAAATAAGGGATATTGAGGGATTTCGAATAAATATGGAATGTGGGGTGGTAGTAGAGGATTATTTCCAACCGTGGTGTGAGCAGGTTGTGTACCTGACCCTCTCCCTTGATAAGAAATTTTCCCCTGTCTCCTTGTGAAGGAGAGCTAGTGCATGGTTGTCTTTGGGAATTGGACCAGAGTAAAGTGGAACCAAGTAAAGTTGATCCCAAAATAGTAGCACTCACAGGGGTGTGAGAGGGTTGAGCCAGTAAGTTGGAAAGACTAGGAACTCCTCCTAGGATAGGAGGGAGATTTTGCAAGCTTCTGGAATGACGAGGATTTTGTGGGTCCCCTATGATGTCCGACTAGCAAAGTCAATGTGTGCAAGTGGTGATGAGAGTAATAAATGAACAAGAGACTTGTAAAATTTGGACCTTCACAATATATCTCACAATCACATCTAATCAAATGAGCATCATACATAAATCATTTGAAAAGAAGCATACATGTGGGTCGGTGGATTTTTTCTGCGTGGAAAAACAAAGAAAACAAATGCTCATGTCCTAAAATGATGTAACTTCCTTCCTCTCAAATAGAATTGGACCTTCCAATAGCACTCAACAGTGGGTTCTGAAGCCACCGAAAGAGGAACTAGTGAAGGATGAAACAATCAATTATAATGAGGGGTAGAGGGTGCATATCCCTAAAGAGCTAGCGATATTTCCCAATAGCCACACAAAATCTTATCAAGGTGCAATTGCAACCCACAATTGACACCTGGGTAGATGTCCTAAAATTTGGCCACTAGGTACCTCAGTCAAAGTGCAGCATTTAGATTTTCAGCCTCATAAATGGGTCACAGGATGAATCCCTTCCAAGAGTTGGGTAACTCAAGGGGGGATGCATAGAACAATTGGACCTCGGCCTTCGACCCTTCACGGGTATCTCCCTTCCTTATGGTGTTAGGAACACTTGACTTGGAGGATTTTAAAGTTCCCTACTTGTCAACTTCTAATGTTTGAAGATGTGAGAACCAGATAATGGGGGGTTATTTGGATTCCTACCCCCGAGATCCTACCTAGATTAAACAATTTCTTTTTGCACCTCCTGTGGGGGAAAACTTAGTAAGTGTTTATAAAAAATTTAGATGTGGTTGGTTTAGAGATTGGGGGTGTGAACCAATCTCGTTTGAATTAAGTGGGTGTGGATAATTTCTTCAATAGATAGTGGGATGTTTTGGAATCCCTTTGGAGGAAACCTACTTCAACCTCCACAATTTGAGATGAAATTATGTGAGTGAAGAGTGACTTTGTGTGTGAGCAAGTGATAAAATGTGCCAAAATTTTAATAAGTTAGCTGTCAATTTGCAGCAAGTAGACTTCATGTGGTCCTTACAAATCTTTATTACCTATCTTGTTATATGCCATTGGTACAACCTTGCAGAACTTTAAAGTCCCTAAAGAACTAGCATGTGTACATATGGGCCCTTACCAATCCTTTAAACTCCCTAATGTGATTTAATCTAAGAAAGATTTGAAAAACTATCCTAAATTGCAATCCTATGGGCATGTATGGGCCCATTACTTTGATCTTTAAACTCTCCTAGTGATGTAAACTAAGAAAGTGATTTCAAAAACTATCCTAAATTTAAAACATGTGGGCATGTATGGGTCCTTAAAAATTTAAGAAGTTTGAAAAGAAACTAAGAGGAGCCCTAGGGGGGATTTTTCCTCTCCTAAATATTTTGTTAAGGGAGATGAAATGTCCCATTAATCACCTTTCTAATTCTCAAGATCGCTCTATGGTGTGAGAGAAGAGCATACTCAATGATTAAAGTTTGATTTATGGTCCCAATCCAAGTGTTTATATATGTGATAGTAAAGGATATCAACTTAAATTTTACAATCAAAACAAGCCATCCATGTGGAAACTCAAAACAAAAGAGGAGAAACATGGTTCTTTTTAACCCCCTAAGTGCCTATGTTTTGACTAACCCTTCACGTGGAGAGGGAATCTAAGTGTGGTGCATTTACAAATTGCATAAAAGCAAGATTTTGAAGGCTAGGGGCATTCAAAACATCACAAAAACTCTTACAATTCAATACTCTGGACAGATGCACAGGTTACATTTCAGACAGAGGCGCAGTGGGTGCAGAATGCGCAGAGAACCAAAGACCTTTTAGCGCACTGTGTGCAGAATGTCAGAGAATAGTAGTGTTGTGATCGCAAAATTCTCTGAATGCACGTCTGTGGGCTAAAATACCCGCGCACATTCTGATACGCATAGGGGGGGATTTTAAATGGAATTATCCTCCTTCAGCTCCAAACTTAGCTCTTTGTAGGTAAGGCTAGGCCGATTATGATCTCTACAAGGAAAATGGGTCAAAAATAAGTGCTCAAACAGCCCAAATAGGGATGAAATTGATACCTTATCCCTAGTATGGTCACCAATCTGTTGTGTCCTTTTCGCCACTTGAATGAGAAAAAGAAGGGAACTTACAAGTCTAGTTGGGTCTGCTAGACAAGACATAGGTTAGTGTATGAATTAAACAATTCAATCACATGAAATAAACAAACAACTAAGCTAGAAACAACTAAAGAAACAAAACTAAAATGCATGAGGAAATTTGAACCAAAATCAATAAACCAAATGACCAATAATTATGCCACCAATGGATAACTATATTAGTTGGAAAACACCATAGAGAAAGGAGGATTGATGGATCCCCTCTTCCTCCTTGGGAGGGCTCTTGAATCCCCTATTTGAGAGCTCTTCTGACAATGATAAACTAAAAATCAAATGGTGAATAAATCCAAGCCTATTCCCTCAAGAGGTGAAGTGAATAGATTATTGAGATGTTGCTAGAATGCTCCAAGAAGAAAAGAGGTTTCTTGAGGGAGGATAGAGGCAACATAACAATACAATGAGATTCTTAAATTCTTAGTGCACCCATGGCCTTATTTTATAGCATGTCTTTGAGGCAATACTCAATTGGTTCTTAGTGTGGACAAGGGGCCCTTTAGGGCACCCTTAGGTCTTTGACCAGCCCCCCATTCAGATTCATCTCAGAGTTGAGGGTCAAATCAAGTTGGGAGTTGGTCCATAAGTGGGTGAGGGGGAAAAAATAACCATAAATGCATCGTTCATGGAAGTGTGTGGCTTTTCCTATAAACAGTTGCGCATTTCGAGCATTGTGTTCGGTTTTGCCTGTATAAAGTCATGCATTTCATGCACAATGTGTGGGTTTGACTGAGAAAGTTGTGAATTTCACACACAATGTGTGGGTTTGACTGAGAAAGTTGTGTATTCCATGCATAGTGTGCGTGCTTCCTTTGGTGAATTTGGGCACTTCAACTTTTGACCCAATTGTATGGTTTTTGCCTCTTGGAAATCCATTTTTGGTGTTGTAGGTGAACTAATAGTTGTTTGGAGATGTTGTATTTCTATAACCATTTGCATGCAATGTTGCGGATGAAATTTCAGTGATAACAAGTAGTGTTGGCGACTGAGGGTGAGGGTGGCGCTGCATATGAAATTTCAGTGATAAAAGTAGTGTTGGTTAATCGAGGGCGAGGGTGGTACGGTCGGGAGTTAGTAATGGGATCTGTATTGGGATTCCCTTTGACTGAGGGAGGGATGGTTGAGAACCATCATGGGTGGGTGTAGATACTATATAGGGATGGTGAGCACCATGTTGGGAAGGTAAGCGTTGCGGCTACCTGGAAATTTTTGTAATTCGATGGGGTGAAGAAGGGAATTTGAGTGATGGCTTGGGGATTGTCTCCCAAACCGGGACTTTCCCTCGGGGAGGGAAATTGAGATAGTGATGGTAGGGTTCTCGCGAAACCCTAAGGTAAAATTTCAACCGGTGGGATGTCAAGGTGCGGAGAAGCCTCGGGTATAGAATGGTGTCTCTATGTCGCCCATTAGACATAATGCACAATAATAATTTCAGATGAAGTGTATGAGAGGTGTTTCCATGGTATTTTCCCCGCAGTTATACCCCTTAAAAATTCCAGGCACACATCCATGAGTGGATACGCATCGAACTAGTGTGGACAAGAGGCAGGATGTTATCAATGTTGGCAGAGTGGTTAGGCTCGTAATGTGATACTTGGTCGATGGTGATGATTTTCCCGTTGTGGGGGAACATCATCATTTGAAACACAAAAGAGGCTACTGCATTCATAGCATACATGTAGCTACGTCCAAACAAGATATTGTAATTGAGTGGGGCATCGATAACCTCAATGTCGATGAGAATGGTTTTGCCTCTGAGTTTGACGGGAACATTTTGAAAGAGCCCTTCAGGGGAGGATGGTCGACTATCATAAGCTCTTAAAGTGATGGAGGATGGTACTAGCTCAGGGGAGCCAAGTTTCTGCCATACATTTTTAGACATGATGCATGTGCATGCACCTTCATCAATGATACACCGATGAACCGTGATGTTCTGAATTTTGACTGGTATCTGGAAAGCTACCAGAGTGGGGAGATGAGGTTCTCTGCTATCTAGATCAAATGTGATGAGTCTAGTATCATTTGGGTCGACTGCCCCCAAGGAGTAATGTAAGGATGTCCATTGATTTGGAAAGGTTTGGAGGACCTCCAATACATAAATGGTTGCACGAGACTGCGCCAAGTCATCGACAAGACTGTAATTGTGTGTTGCCCTAGCATGAGGGTTGTTGACATTCTGTCGTAACAGAATGCGAGGGATTTGAATGGGGGGTTCAGTGTTAGGGTGTGGAATCATCAAGGGTTGTTTGGATGTAGTTGGAGCTGCTTCCAAAGTGGTGGGAGTATATTCATGGGGTGCATTGTATTGATGACCATACGTTTGCAGAAGAATTTATTCTTCACTAGTGAGGAGCATATTGTGATCCGTCAGATTTCCAGGGTGGATGGGCCCTATCTTTTTATACTATCCCATTTGTGGTGGGGCAGGATGTACCTCTTGTTGTGTATTCATCACACCTTGGTGTGGAATAGGTTTTTTCAACATGGCTAGGGTTGGTTGTTGCAAATGTTGTTGTGTGGCCTACTGATGCGCAAGCGGCGTTGGAGGATGTCACGTTTTCATGGATTCTTTCATCCATTTGAAGTCCTAAATTTGGGGGCAATGGTGAGTATAATGACCATGCTCACTACAAAGAGCGCAAGGGAAGTTCGTCTGGAGGTTTTTGTTGTTGTTCCTCCCTTGGCATTTTTTGTTATTGTCCCCTTGGGGGTTCTGGTTACCCTGATTCTGGTTTCCCCCAGTAGGTTGGTTTTGTTGGGGGTTATTTCCTCCTGGTCCTGGGTTATTATTGTTTCAGTTTTTTATTTTCTTCTTGCAATTATTCAACTAATGGGTCGGATTTTCTGCATTCAACTATTCAAAAGTATGAAATTGTTGAATGGGAGAGGGTTGAACAAAGTTAATGTTGGCATGTGGTTGTCCATGTGGAGGAGAAACCTGTTGTGGAGGACCAAGAAAAGGAAAATATGGATTTTTTTTTGGAAACAATATGTAGGGCACATAGGAAGGAAAAGTGATTTCACTAGTGCCCAGGTTGTATGCTGAGGTAGAGGGGGAACCAGAACTTGGTTGAGAGGTTGGGTGCATCATGGGCGCCGACAAGGGTCCACTTATGGGTGTAGGGGGAGAAACATGATATGGTTGTTGGTAAGGGGGAGAAGGGTAATAAGAGGGACCTCCATATATCGGCAGATATTAGGGTGTACCGTACATAGGTGGTGGTTGGATGTACGGTTTGTGGTGTGTCGTGGTACCAATCAACCCATATGTCGCATGAGACATCCCAGGTTTGTCTGGCCAAATGGTGCGGGTCTGGCTGCATTAGGTATTACGGTGTATAAGTAACCCGACTGAGCATAAATGAGGTCGAATTGTTGAGCCTTGTTGATGGCTTCCTCTTCGAATTGGGGGAAGGTGGATGCCACATCTTTGGAAAAGTATAGAGACGAGTGATTTTATAAACCAATCGAGACGTTGTTCTTTGGTGGTTTCTGCTTCACATAAACTACGTCATTGATGCCATTCGTGAATGTGGTCGGCAATATGCATACCTGAGGTTTGTTTGAACTTGGAGAGAAGTTCTAGACTAGTGTCATGATGAACTGGTAGTTTAAAAAAGGCCAAGGATTTAAAAGTCACGCGGGACCCTGATTTTTCGTCCACATACCATTTGGCTAATGGACCAGTGAGTGTTTTTTGAAATAAAATTAAGAGGATGGAGTCATCCATGATGCTTTTTGAAGAGCACCATAAGTGGAAGGTCATGACATTGTTGGCAGGGTCTTCCCCTGATTTTCCTTCAAATTTTGGAATATCTGAAGGTAGTTTGGTAGGCATATTGGCCCATGTGGGGTCATGTAATATAGGATCATTTGTGAGTTTACTCAAATCAAGAATGTTGAGAGACACCAAATATGGCATGGGGGGTGGTGGTGGAGGATTAGTTCCAGCCATGGTGTGAGCAGGTAGTGGACCTGAACCTTGAGGGGGATTTGGTGGGGTTGTACTTCTCCCTTGAGAAGAAGTTGTCCCCCCTCCTCCTTGTGAAAGAGAGATAGTGGATGGATGGCCTTGGGAATTTGACCCAAGTAAAGTGGAACCAAGCAATGTTGAACCCAAAATAGTGGCATTCGTGGGGGTGTGAGAAGGTTGAGTCGGTGAGTTGGCAAGACTAGGAACTCCTCCTAGAATAGGAGGGAGATTCTGCAAGCGTCTGGAATGACGGGGATTCATTATCTCCTTATTTATCCACAAAATGGGGATAACATACATAATCAACGCTTAAGTCTAGGATTCATCCGATCGGTTTTGACCATTTAAGGTCTCAGGACTGGCAATTGTTCTGAGGAACATGAAAGTATTATTTCCTGTAACCCCAGTTCCATTCCAAACACACATCATAGAAACTTATAGTGAACAATAATGTAAGCCAGTTGATTTCAAAAGATCGTACCAATGCACAAATTGATCATTATTGCAATCAGATCAACTAAGCACTTAACAATATTTGGTCTATCATTGGAAATAATTCAACATATGATCTAATATTAAATTCACAAACCAACCAATAATTATTTCAGTTCATCCTTACTATATAATTTGTCTCCATATCTAAGTACACTAATCATTAAATTTATTCTATTAATACACGATGTCACTGTTAAATTATTCAACAATAAGGATACTTATTATTCTAAGAAAATAATTTCAATAGTCTAGTAAAGTTCCAATATGAATATGAGCGATTAGGACAAATTTCGAACTTGCGCATTGGGAAACTTTAGTGAGAGATTCTATATTCTTTCCACTTTCCATTTAAAAATCACAATAGAGAATATTTTAAGAGTTGATTCATTTAATCAAATTTTAGCAATCCACCTTATCTCAAACTAATCGTTATTAATTCACTACAATATATTTGGATTAAGAATTTGATATAAGGCTTTTGTTGATCGTTGTATTTTTCTTAAAAGGATATTGGAACAAATTTAGGTCAGAGTTCAACATACTTGTGACACTTAAGAAAAGAAACAAATGTGGTATAATCGTAACCAGATTATCCCTTTATTTTACTGATATACTACACTCCAACGTAGCTAGGTTACAAGTTAATCTATGTTAATTATGATAATAATTAACTAAGTACTATGCATAATATTTATGAGTATTGTAACATCCCCATACACCAACAAGCCAGGCAATGCCACTACTCGGAGGCTTCACTTAGCTTCGATACCAAATTGTAGCATCCCCGACCAACACAGAGACAGGGTAATGTTACCATTGCGGAATATACAGTTATATAATATATGCATTTTAATGAATTAAAATACTTAATCACAATAATCACAGAATTACTGCTACCATACAGAATCAATGGAATTAATAGTAGTTCATATACGCAACGAAATACATGATAACATTCAAGCATCATAGTCATGCATAACATATAAATTAAGCACGGACTGATACTTATATTTTCAATTGGAGTAACACCACCAACTACGTACAGACCTTCCACGAACCTCCCAGCCATAGAGCACGTTTCTCATCATGCTCAACAGTGGATCACCCTCGATCTGGGACTAAGCTCCACCCAGGGCAAGGGAATCCTATACTAGGCTGAGGTTACAGGAAACTACACAGTGCAACTAGAAGGATTCTCTCCAGGAGCCTTCTTACGCCCACTACTCATAGACTCTCATTCCCCACATGCCTATTCCGCCCGGGAGTATACACCTTCACTGTCACATAGTCCATCGGTTTCTTCACCTCCCTCTCAGGGTCTCGGAAACAGGCCGGATTAGGAATTCTCAGAGCTCCGTAGCTGGCGTTGGTCTCTCTCGAGGAGAAAACCACTTCCCAACAAACTCTCTCACCTGGAGAGAGTTTCTCACGGGCCTGACAACCTGTCTCTTCTACCATGGGCCTGACACCCTGCTTCTTCAACCAGTTTCAACTCAATTCCCGCAAGGTGAGGATAGCAGCAACAACAACAGTAATTCAGTTAACTCACAATGACAGCAGCAATAGGAATTTGCATATGGAAATCCAAAAATGGAAATAGTCCACACTAAGATACAACACGGTTCAGACATTTACATGATGCTTGGACTTCACTGAAGACACGGCTCAGTCCATGATTTTGCCACTGGTTTCAGGGTGCATGACAAGGAATCAATGCAGAGGTCAATTGCAGAGCTAAACGGAATTCACGAAGGATGGGGAATGGCAAAGAGACTCAGGTGTAGGATGGAAGGATGACCCACGAACAACCTTCCCATGAGGGTTTCCTTCGCTATGTGTGAGTAAGCAAATGCAGATGCAAAGGCAAAATGGTTCAAACACCCTAGATCCCAGCGAAATCAAGCAGAGGATGACATAATACATGAGAAAACCCCCAACAAGGATAACTTCTACATATTTAACTGCATACGCCCAGGTCGACACTTGTCTTCCTGGAGCTGCATGTGTTTCCTTTTTCACATGTTGGCTCTCCCAAGACTTAGGATAAAACACTCAACACTCAGCATGTCCCTTTTAGCCTTCAAGAATTAATAATAAATATTATTCCTTTAGAGGTAAGCCCCCTAGGTTAGACCCTAGGCCCAAACACTTAGCCTCCTCCCTTACCCAACCTTGTAGAATCTTAGTCCCCCGTCACTCTTTCTTCATGGTCGATCTGCACGCAGCGATGTTTATATTTTATTAATGATCTGCATAGTTACATTTAAAAAAGCAGGCTCTTGGCCTTTAACACTTAGGCTCTCCAATCTAATAAACACATAAGCCCACCATCTTATCAACACTCGGCTCACCAGCCTACAAAACATGTTTACAATTTATAAATACAACTGGAGCACATCCTTGGGGTATTATAATCCCCCCCCCCTTATTTTTGCATTGTCCTCAGTGCAACTATTTACACAGCATCAGCAAGATTTCCAAAATATTCAAAAATATGCAGGTATTCTGCCCGCATAGCATCCTCATGCTCCCATGTCACGTCCTCAGGACCGTACCAAGTCCACTGGACCTTTACAAACCCTATAGCTCGATTCTGGATATGTTTTCTCTTTCGGTCCAATATGCGCACCGGATGCACCTGCAAGACGCCTTCTTGCTAGACCTGAATCACATTCAAATCAATCACATGATTAGGATTAGGTATATATTTCTTAAACAATGAAAAATGAAACACATTATGCATTGTCATGGATGCATGCAATGCAAGCATATATGCAATGTATATATATGTATAAACAGGCAATTCTAATAACATTATAACCTGTATACAAGAAACACAACATACAATGAATAGAGAATTGATACTTATCTTTTGATTGAGAAGACTTACATATAAACATGGTCTAGACCAAGGTACCAAACCCCAGTAGCACTCCATCCAATGGTCTCTCTTCCCCACATGCATGTCCCACCCCAGGAGTGTACACCTTCAATGTCACACAGTCCATCGACTGCTACACCTCCCTTTCCTTGGGCTTCAGCAATAGGCCGGCTCAGGAAGTCTCATAGCACCATGGCTCCCGGAGTTCCAAATGCCCTCAATGGTTTCCAATCAACATCTTCCCTGAGATACTCTTTGTAGTCAACGTTATAACTTTAATCAACATCATCTCATCTACATCGCCCACATGCAATTATCATGAGAAAACATAAAAGAATTTATTTAGAAACAAAAACTTAGTTCAAAGGGAATTCAATTTTTTCCCCAAAACATGAAATTATATTTCATAATTCATCTTGGTTGTTTCCATATTATGAATCCAGCCATCCTTGTGGTTTTCCACAAGCACCAAACTACATACCATTTTTCCTGTAATGCTTCATCTTGCATATAGCCAACAAATTTTCAGTATTTGTTGTACATCATATTCAATTGCAATATGTACAAAATCTTATGAATTGATCTTGGAATCTCCTACACCTAGAAATTCAGTCACAATTACCCAAAAATTTAATAAACTAGAACCATTCATTATTCTATGCATATGCATGTTCACAGTAATATCTGTAAGTTCATTACTTATTTTTCTGAACAAGAAAAAATTTTGTAGTCAATGCTCATGTGACTACTTGACTTGCAACTTTCCTGTTGCAATGTCTAACACCTCCCTGAAATGTCCTCAACTTCATGAGTTAACCACATTTCAGTTGTTAGTAACAATTATTTCCATCCAATAATATATATTCATGCACTTACAAACACACTCAATCAATGCATTTAGTATACAATTCTATCACTTACTATGCATGAGTACAATTCTCAATGCATACTTATTCATTGCACCCTGCATTGAATTACATAATGCTCTTTATCTCAGTCATGTATCTCACCATCCATAAGTCGGAATTATGGCCAATTTGTTGACACATTCTCCACACATTTCCTATTGTCTTCCCAATTAATTGGATGCCTTCCTTTTCGACCCGAACACTACACCAAGAATATAATTTTGTGGTGTTCATTAGTGTTCGCAAAAAGGTTGCAGCCCAAGTTTTATTTAAAGGTAGGAATCTTTTAGTACCTGTGTGTCTCATAACCTTTCCATATCTGTACCTTTCCATATCCAACCATGTCCTGGTCTCATACATGACTAGCTTACTAGCATTCATTCCTATAACAAGTTCTTATCTTTTAAATCTTTGGTTCTTACCCCACAACCAAATTAACATGACATTCTACTATGTCAGTGTGTGCATTCAGAAGCTAAAAGATTTGAATTAATACATGCCTCCATCCTTTACCACATCCAGTGGTATGCATTCAATAATAATCATGTGATTTTATAAAATAACTATGGCTAAGGAAATTCTTATCTAAATTTCCTTTCAGCAATTATGCAAAAAGAGTAATAAAAACTCATACATGCATGACTGTCATTAATAAATTTTATACTACCTGAAAGTATGATGGAAGTAGAAGCTTTCATGTTTCTTTTATCAAACTTATAACCATCACTTCATCTCTCTGTTTCTTCCCTCCTTATGCAACAACATCACCAACAACACTTGAAAACATGCAAACATTCTTTCCTCTGGCTGACTCAACAAGTTGTAACATACTTCCTACCACATAAATTACAGCAACTTCTTTCACATGTGCAACTTTTCCTTGTTGATCCCAGAAGTCTTCAATTCTTCCCAGATTCCTGAATCTTCTTGTGCTCTCATGGTAGTCACTATACATGACTATTTCTTCCCTGAGCACTTTCGACATAGTTCCCCTACCACAATGAGGTCTGCTGACCTCCCGGTCAAAGGATATTTCAATCTTCAGAGTCGAATTGACTCTTCGGGCTCATGATTGAAAATAAAAAAACTATACACAGGCCCCCTTTTCTCCTAATTTAGGCACAGGTCCTATCATACCCACGGGCTTATTCCTGCACGCTTCCAAAACTCTAAGTTTCAAAAGCTAGTCCCT
>SNQJ01S0034306.1:15235-37795 GCA_010110895.2 Picea sitchensis | reverse complement strand
CCATCACTTCATCTCTCTGTTTCTTCCCTCCTTATGCAACAACATCACCAACAACACTTGAAAACATGCAAACATTCTTTCCTCTGGCTGACTCAACAAGTTGTAACATACTTCCTACCACATAAATTACAGCAACTTCTTTCCCATGTGCAACTTTTCCTTGTTGATCCCAGAAGTCTTCAATTCTTCCCAGATTCCTGAATCTTCTTGTGCTCTCATGGTAGTCACTATACATGACTATTTCTTCCCTGAGCACTTTCGACATAGTTCCCCTACCACAACGAGGTCTGCTGACCTCCCGGTCAAAGGATATTTCAATCTTCATAGTTGAATTGACTCTTCGGGCTCATGATTGAAAATAAAAAAACTATACACAGGCCCCCTTTTCTCCTAATTTAGGCACAGGTCCTATCATACCCACGGGCTTATTCCTGCACGCTTCCAAAACTCTAAGTTTCAAAAGCTAGTCCCTTTTTCATTAACCCTTTCCTTCATAAGACCCTAGGCTATGACCTCATGGAAAAATGTGATTGCGAGCGTGTGCAAGAGTGGTTTTAGGCCAACCCAATTTTTTCCCCACAATTCACCTCCAGCTGCCACGCATCACTTTGTTAAAACTGTGGAATAAATTGCGGCACGCTCTCATATTTTTAACATTCGAGCAAGTTCTGGCCCTGCAATCTAGCTTGTCCGTCAATCTCCAATCCCTTGGCGATGATACACGATCAATGGCTACTATCTATCTCCCCTTTTCTACCTTCTTTCCTCCTTCCACACACGATCCCAAATCTACACGATCTCTCGACACGTAGCTCCCTTCCAAATCAACAACTATGGTTGATTCTGGCCCTCGGGAGTTTCAACTCTCAACTATCTACTTTTCCCCGTATGACAATATTATAGAGTGGAATATCCAATAACACCTATCCTCAAGAATCAGATGATTCTGATAAACTCTGGCTCTTCGACCTTCAGGATTTCTCATGTCTCCACACACACAAGTCTTCGGAGTGAATTTCCCCAGAGTGACAGATCTTCTGCCATGCGTCCTCTCCAAATAAACGACCCTAATTCTCTTCAGGACTTCAGCACTTTCCAATCAAGACCAGATCAATGGTCCTTCGACCTCCTCCTTGATCAATGATCGAGATATCCTTCGAGATTTCGTCACTTTCATCCTCTGCATTCCTCCAGAGTACTCTATACCCAGAGTTCCAGATCTAGCACCATGCGTCCACTTTCATATCAACAGCCAAGATTTACTTCAGTTGTTCCTCCTCCTCCTTATCCACAAACTTCCAAAGTTGTGGATCTTACGCCACCTGTCCTCCTTGAAAATGGACGGTCCCAAATCACTTCAGGACTTCAGGACTTTGACAAGTCCACTTCTCCTGTGCACACAAGGGTTAAGTCTCGTGCGCTTACCTCTGGATCCAACGGTTGCTGGTCCTTCGCGCTCAGACATAACATATGGGATATGTTCCTCTCCTCTGTGTTTCCTTTGTTCTGTTGGACATTGATCTAATGATCCAAGCTCCTCCCCACAACCGATCTGATAGTTGTTTTTGCTCCTCCTCCTAAGTTTTTGACTTCTTCTGCCTTGGAAGATTTTTTCAGTGTTCAAAGGCTTCGGCCTTTGACCTTTCTCCTGCGAGTCTGCCTCTTGGATCTCATCTTCGCTCTCGTAAGCGTTATCTCTTCTGAGCTTTAGGACTTAGAATGAGTACATCTCCCATGCACTCCTTGCGTTATCTCTTCTGATATTTTCGAATTACTTAGTCTCCTAAGGGTTTATGCCCTTCTTTTTCCTTTCAAAGGAAAACTTTGTGCCCTCCTGACAACCTTCTGCTCAAAGCACACCTTGCTAAGCATTTTCTATAGAGTGTTCAACATCTCTGTGAGTATCTTCCTCTGATACGCTTCTTCCTAAACTCAACAAAGAGTTCTCTCTTTGCACACTTGCACTCGCTCAATGCCTGCCTAGCAGAGACCTATAGAGTACTCAGTGACTCTATCTCTCTTTGAACTCAACACAGAGTTATTTTTGTGCACTACTTGCACTTCTGTTGATGAAGGTTCAACAATATCTCTCCTGAGCTTCTTTGAGGTTAAATTAACTCTGTCAATGCACTCCTTGCACTCGAAAACTCAAAGAAGAGAAACAATTGAAACTTATTCAATACTTCACCAGTTTACGCATTCAGACCAATCTGATTTAAGAAAACGTTCAGATTTCATTTTCTTTCTGAGCTCTTCTCTACTTTGTAATCATTTTCAGGCACTAGTTCCTTTCTATCAGTCCCCAACCCACGCGACCATGGGTCATGACCAAGCTCTAGATCAATAAGCGCTTACTCAGGCCTTTGTCCTTCGGCTTTGGAATATTTCCAATCACCACACAACAATATCTCGGAGTTCCAAATTACTGAACTTGTGAAGTAGAGTGGATCAGCAGTCCATGTCTACCCAACATCCAACATCTGACACTTACTATGGAACCTCAGGTGTCTGAGTTCTGGGTCTTCAAGTCTTCAGGACTTCGGAGCTTCGGAGGATCTCGCATCCACACATCCAAACTGTTAATCTTAGAACATTCCCAATCATCCTTGGTGAGGTCATTACGTCACATCACTTAACATTTTCCAATTGTGGGGGCATGCAAAAATGGTTTGGAGTAACCCACCTTTCATTCCGCAATTCTTCTGATGTTGACACATAACCCCTCGGTGAAACCATGGTTTGGATTGTGGGACCGCCTTGGAGAATTAACTCCCATGCAACTTAGGTCCCCGTAATTCCTCCTCACCATTGATATTGATGTATCATTATCAATGCCATTGTGGGTCCTCTGACCTTTAACTACGTAACATAACCTCCGCCCCACTAGCCCTGCTCATATGGAAAGCCACATGGTGGAATACTAGCGGCTGATATGTAGCCCATTCAGATGGGTGTCACATGTCACGTTCCAAATGACATTTCAACATTCCATAGGTTTGGAACCCACATATACATGGCACACGACCCATGTTTCCACATCAAACCAAGTGACATCACCATGCCACATCACTTCGAAGCTTTGTACTTTGGGAGTTTCAACTCCTCTACGCTCGCTTTTGCCCAGAGTGCTTTCCTCCAGGTTAACTCCTTTGCACCTTCCCCAGATTTGATGGTCATAAGGGATTTCCCTTCCTTTCAAACAGATCCTACGGCACATAACAGACTCTGTTACTCTACAGATTTCCAAAGGAATTCATGGCTAACTGTCTCGCAACATTACCAGATCTGACGGTCGTGAAGGATTCTCCTTCTCCCGAATAGATCCTAAGGTCCACATTACTCTGTGGCCCAATACCACTTATGTCATGGTTTTACGACACCGCTGCTCCTCCTGAGCTTTGTAACACGGCCAAGGTAACTTCTTGGCACTCAGGAAGGTTGTGAGGTTCGAAATTGGTTCTCCAGACACAATTTCCTCTTGAACCTTGAGTCCAATGACCACTTATCCATCCCATTCAAGATCAATATTTGAAACCTTGGGTCAGAACTTGAGTTTTGTCCATTTCGACAACAACTCCTTTCAAAACTCTTGCTTCAACTTCCACTAACATGGCCCATCCAGGCTCAGTGTTGAAACCATGCTCTGATACCAATTTGTAACATCCCCAGCCACCAACAGGCTGGGCAATGCCACTACTCGGAGGCTTCACTTAGCTCTGATACCAAACTGTAGCATCCCCGGCCAACACAAAGACCGGGTAATGTTACCACTGTGGAATATGCACTTATATAATATATGCATTTTAATGAAATAAAACACTTAATCACAGAATTACTACTACCATACAGAATCAATGGAATTAACAGTAGTTCATATACGTAACGGAATACATGATAACATTCAAGCATCACAGACATACATAACATATAAATTAAGCACAAACTAATACTTATCTTTTCAATTGGAGTAACACCACCAAATACGTGCATACCTTCCACAAGCCTCCCAGCCATAGACCACGCTGCTCATCATGCTCAGCAGTGGGTCACCCCCAAGCTAGGACTAAGCTCCACCTAGGGCAAGGGAATCGTAGACTAGGTCAAGGTTACAGGAAACTGCACAGTGCAACTGGAAGGATTCTATCCAGGAGCCTTCTTACACCCATTACTCATGCACTCTCATTCCTCACATGCTTGTTCCACCTGGGAGTGTACACCTTCACTGTCACACAGTCCATCGGCCACTTCACCTCCCTCTCAGGGTCTCAACAACAGGTTGGATCAGGAATTCTCATAGCTCTGTAGCTAGTGTTGGACTCTCTCTGGGATAAAACCACTTAACAACAAACTCTCTCACCTCGAGAGAGCTGCTCACAGGCCTGAAAACCTGCCTCTTCTACCACTGGCCTGACAACCCACTTCTTCAACCAGTTTCAACTCAATTCCCGCAAGGTGAGGATAATAGCAACAGCAATAGCAATTCGGTTAACTCATGGTGACAGCAGCAACAGGAATTTGGGTATGGACATCCAAAAATGGCAACAGTCCACACTAAGACACATCACGGTTCACACATTTACAAGGTGCTCGGACTTCACAGGAGACACAGCTCAGTCCATGAGTTTGCCATTGGTTTCAGGGTGTGTGAAAAGGAATCAACATAGAGGTCGATCGCATAGCTAAATGGAATTTACAAACGATGGGGAATGGAAAAGCGACTCAGGTGCAGGATGGAAGAATGACCCACAAACAACCTTCCAGTGAGGGTTTTCGTCCCTATGCGCGAGTAAGAAAATGCAGACGCAGAGGCAAAATGGTTCATATGCCCCAGATCCCAGTGAACTCGGGCGGAGGATGACAGAATACAGAAGCGAACCCCCAACACAGCTGACTTCTACAGCTTTGACGGCATGCACCCAGGTCGACACTTGTCTTTCTGGAGCTGCATGTGTTTCCTTTTGCACATGTTTCCTCTCCCATGACTTAGGATAAAACACTCAACACTCAACATGTCTCTTTTAGCCTTCAGGAATTAATAGTAAATATTATTCCTTTAGAGGTAAGCCCCCTATCTTAGCCCCTAGGCCTAAACACTTAGCCTCCTCCCTTACCCAGCCTTGTGGAAGCTTAGTCCCCCATCACTCTTTATTCGTGTTCAGTCTGCACGCAACGATGTTTATATTTTATTAATGATTTGCATAGTTACATTTACAAAATCAGGGTCTTGGCCTTTAACACTTAGGCTCTCCGACCTAATAAACACATAAGCCCACCAGCTTATTAACACTCAGCTCACTAGCCTACCAAACATGTTTACAATTTATAAATACAATTGAGGCACATTCTTGGGGTATTACAAGTATGACCAGGTTTTACATATAATTCCCCGTGAGGGGTTTTACCAATTATAAATGGAGAGTAAAACCATGAGTAGACTATGCATATAGGTTAAGCTTCATCATGACTCCATGACTAATAAAATAGACCAACGAAAATCATTACGGTAAGGAAGGAACGATTATTTTATTTCTCCTTAAGAGACATTAAGAAAATATATCACTATAATTAATAATAGTTTTAATAGTGGTAGAGATAAGAGGATTATTAATAACCCAGATGGTAGCAGAGGGGTTCGATGACATAGAACAAGGTTTTTGATTCATGAGAAGGAAAAGTCTCTATTTACTTTGTTACTCCAAGGGCGATACAGATCCAATCCATGATCTCAGTATCACTATAGATCGCCATTTTGTGTTATCTAAGATGGTAGCACCTCCCAACGACATGGCCAAGCACAAGGATAAAGTTCGTAATAGTCGTAAGTTAGGAAAATCGTTCATACTCAGGTTTTCTATTAATGACAGTCTGAAGAAAGTGACTAATTTTTATACTGTAGATAAACTTATTGTTACAATTAACTCTATCAACCTATCAATGCTAAGGACATCTCCATTAATCGAATTTCCAATCCAGTTTTTGTGATAAATATTAAGGACAGATATTGGATGGACGAGTAATCTAAAGAATTCGTTAACTGATACTTTGATTCAGTTATCACACGATCTTCATTGTCTCTCGTAATAACTAGTTCTTTAAAACAATAACAATTTTATTAACTCAATCGAAGTTCAATGTAAGGATCGACTGCTTTAAATAATGAAGGACGAGAGGGGAGGAACACGTGGTTCTGGATCCACGATATCGTCGTTCAATGATACCTCTGAAATCAATAACAGAGATTTGGTGTTTTAAAATATTCCATGCTTAAAATCTAGGTCACGAATTAATGAGTTGTAGAACTGTTAGACTTAAGTCAAGTAAATTTGAATCATGATAGCACACAGTGGTGGTTTAACTCCGTGAACTACTACAGTGTTAAGATATGCTAGCTTCATTTAAATACTACCATCATAGAGAGGTATATTAGCGCTATCAGAGGAAGGTTTTGGCTTCCATTTGGTGCCATTATCGAGCCCAATTTAATGTTAGTTGGTCAGGAAGAAGGAAATTTGTTTCACTCACGAGTGTATCAGTTGCAATCAGTGAAACGATTCCTGTGGGAATGCTAGCTAACAGTTTATCCAAATTATCAACTTCCCTACTAACATTAAAATTGAAAACGCTTCAATTGTACATAATCATTATCATTACAAGTTAGAGATGGGTTCACTTAAAAATACATTGTCCGTGACTATATAATCCTGAAGGCTTAACGCCATGTGTAGAATGATTTTTGACCTTACTACATTATTAATATCATTACATAGCAACAGAATATCATATGTTCACTCCTTTGAAACATTCTTTGATTTGTTAATCTGTAAATAAGTTATACAGAGAGGTAATATGTGGTGTATTCCATTAACTCCATGTGATATATATATATAAAGGAATGATCCATCAATAAATAGCATCAAGTCGATGCATTCAGTCACAAAATGACAATATACAAGAAACAAAATGTATAATGGTAACTATGCATAACCTCCATATAAATCTCATTATGAAATCATATACAATCAATTTACAGCATTACATTTGTGATTTCAACCACTATTCATTCTCTTACGAATTGATAATCTAGTTTTAACAATAATATAAAAATCATAAGAGTTCTAACATAACAAATTAAACAATTGATATTCATAATATCGTAACCAAGAGATAACAAAATCTGATGATGGTGTTCAATGTAGTCTTGCGCCAATCCTTTTTGTTCCCACTTTTCAATCCCAAGACTTCACTGCTAAGCCAATGCTAGGGGTAATCTTCTTACCCCTTAGCCCCCTGAGCCATAAAGGGGCCACACACAAGAAACTAACAAACAATAGCTCCAAGGCTTGCCTCCTAAGGAAGAGATCCCACTCTTTGTCCAAGCTTGGTATCCCAACTCTCACAAGTAAAACACAGTCCACAAAATTTTGGCAACATAATATTACTAAGAATAAGTGAGATCCATTTCCCTTCTTCCACATTTGTTTTATAGAAAAATCCCCGATGACAAATGTCCCCATGCACAATTAATTATCTTTTTAATTAATTTAATTTGGATTATTCACCCACACACTTATCACTCTCTCCCCAAGTTGCACAAGTAATTACCATTTTTATTTTATTTAAAATCCAATTTCCATCATATTCCCCAATGTGTTCCTATTTTTTCTCTTAGTTGTCCCTTTGTTCCCCAAATTCTCATTTAATGGGTGTCTCCTAACTAGATCTTAGTTGGAGTTTGATTATTTTGAGATTCTTTCATTATTTCCCGGATTGTTTTCATTTTCTCTTCCATTTCTTGAATCATTTTCAATCCAATTAATACTCTATCTTCAATTATGTCCCAACTAAGAGGAGTTATATGGTACCTACTAGAAAAAAACTCAAAAGGTTCCATCCTTATTGAACACTGATAACCATTATAATATGCATATTCCACAAAAAGTAAACACTCTTCCTATAAATTTTATTGGTCCATTACATACATGCACAACATATCCTCTAACACATTATTTGTTGGAATACTAAGAGGGGGGGTGAATCAGTATGAGAACTTTATTATCACTTTTAACCACAATATTTAATCATTAACATCGTCATCAGTATATCATCAATATATCATGAGTAGTATAAATCAACAGAGCATAATATACATCCACAGAAACATAGTACAACAGAGTTTATGTGGAAATCCAAATGGGAGAAAACCACGGAATGTTTTTCTTATATATCAGAAGAATACATTCATTGGAAGAACCAACTTCCCAATTCTTCATCTTCAACTAGAAGGAAGCTATGACCCCCTATTTGCAACCTCCAACCTAAAGGAAGTTATAACTCCCTGAATTCTTTGGATCCAACCTTAAGGAAGATCCAACTCCCTGTGTTCTTTGGCATCAACTGGAAGGTGGCTATAACCCCCTTCCCTTGCCCCATCATGTTTCCCTAAAATATAAATGTAGACCAATATGTCACTACCACTAATATTGTCACTGTCTCTGATAATCAACCTGTAATCAACCTGTCACTCTCATATCAACCTATAACTGATCATCAACCTATAACATGTCACTGTCACATCAACCTATAGTTGATCAACCTATAACATGTCATTGTCCTTGTCACTAATATATCAACCAAATCTGCTCATATATACCATATAAACATCAAGTATTCAAACCATTTACCTCAAACATGAATCATACCATATACCATAAGATAAACCTCAAATATATGTCAATATCATAAACATGTGCCTCTAACAATGAAACATAACAACCATATACAATGTACCAAGGATATCTCTCAATCATGTATCAATGATACCAAAACATGGACCTCAACCATATGCAACCATAAACCAAAAGGGCCTCCAAGACATGCCTCGAGCATGTGCCATACCATCCATGATACAAGCCTCAACCAAACATATACAAGACATACCTTTACTCATGAAGAATATCTGAAGAATATCATCACAGACCTACAGACCAACCTGTGAAAATCATCTTCAACAAACAAGAGATGGTTTATTCTTCGAGGATTTTTCGCAAATCCGTGACTTGTCCTCATTGCAACTCGTGGATGTCCACACATTCCTTCACTAAAACTCATGGATGTCCTCTCCTTCCTTCATTTTTACTCACATATGACCTTAGAAAGTTATATTGTTTTTGAATTTCCTCCGCTACCTCAAACCATACTTCTTCAGACTTCCCTACCTCATATATACCATGAAAAAGATTTACCAAAAAAACTTGAAAGATAGACAATTATTGAATTTGTGTGTGTGTTGTGAAGAACTTCTTGTGGTCTATTTATACTTTTTCAAGATAATTTATTTCCTTACTTTAGGGATTTATTGTTACAACCACTTTACCCTTTGACCGAGACTTTTAATTTTTTAGGAGCTCCATAACCAATCTTTGGGGCTTCCATCGTCATGACCTCATAACTCCTCAACTGTGAGGAACCTCATGGCATACCACCTATCACCAAAAATGGAATGAGAATGAATATTCATATATAACTACATTATTTTCATTCACGCTATCCTTCAGGGCCTTATTCCTCAAACAAATTTGTGCTTCATGACCACACCTATGAGTTTATGGTAGACTTGTTCAAAGCGTCTTCATGTGAGGGCCATTCTTAGAGCTACGCCATAAGGGGACCACTTTGGAGACTTATCCAAATATACCCATAACATCTATTGACATCAATGACAACCACTGCTTGTTGACATCAATGACAACCAAATGTATAACAATCTCCCCCTTTGGCATTGATGGAAACACTAATGGCATGGGAACACTCATGCTCTTTCTCATTCTCCCCCTGTGACCATCGCACTCCCTATCTCCATGTATCCATTCTTTCTCTTCATTTCAATGCATATGTTCTTTATCTCCCCCATTTACATCAATGGATAATGATAATGCTCCTTGGGGATGCTCCCCCTATCTATAAGCCTCTGCTTTATCTTCATGGTGCTTCCTCGTGTAAATATACGATGCATATGGAAATCATTCAAAATATTCTTTACTTATATTCTGCATGTATTTTGCTTCTCTCCCTCTGCCTTACTGTGCCTGATGTCATGAGAATTACTGTGGGGTGGAAACTACTCCAATTTTTTGTCGAAGATACTCAAAGCTCTACTTCAAAAGAGGTTTGGTGAAGATATCTGCAATCTGCTCTTTTATTCCAATGTACTCTAGTTTGTTGTTCTTCTCTGTACCATGTTCCCATAGAAAGTGATACTTGATCAGAATGTGTTTCGTCTTGGAATTCATCATTGGATTCTTGGAGATACTGATAGCACTGGTGTTTTCACAGAGTATCGAAATAGACTCTTCATATTCCACCTCTTTATGTTGCAAGGTTTTCTTCATCTAAAGAACTTGAGTGCAACATGTTGTTGTTGCAATATATTATTCTTTTGTTGTGGACAAAAATATTGATGATTCTTTCTTTCTCAACCATGATACCAGACACTCACCCAATTAGAAATTTTCTCCACTTTTACTTCGTCTATCATCAATGATACCTGCCCAATCTACATATCATTAGCTTTTGGATACCATAATCCAAAATATTTTGTTTCCTTGAGATATCTAAGTATTATTTTTACTGCCATGACATGTGTTTCTTTCGGTGCTTCTTGAAATATCGCAGCATGTCCAACTACTTTCATCACATATGGCCTTGACGTTGTCACATAGAGTAAGATGTCAATCATTGATATATAGAGTCTCTGATATGCATCCTTAGATTCATTTTCCTTTCTAAACTTGCAACTGTTCTTCATAGGAGTACTTATGGGTTTGCAGTCTTCCATTCAAAATTTCTTTAGCATTTCTCTGATGTACTTGGTCTAGGAGATGAAAATACCTTTATCACACTAACATATATGTCATCCAAAAAATAAATTCAACTCACCGAGAAAATACATTTCGAACTCATTTTTCATGTCTTTGGAAAACTTATGACTCATCATGTCATCATTTCTTCCAAAGATAATATCATCTACATAAACTTCAATTATCAATATATTGTATCGATCCACTTTTATGTGGATATTGTTGTCTGCATTACCATTCTTGAATCCTTGTTATTGTAAATACATGTCCAATCTTGAATACCATTCTCTAGGGGGTTGTTTGAGTCCATGCATTGCTTTCTTCAACCTGTAGACATAATCTTCCCTCTCTGATAGTAGAAACGCTTCAGGATGTTCAATGTAGAATTATTCTTCTAATTATCCATTCAAAAAGGTTTATTTTACATCCATCTGATACACCTTCATTCTTTTGGAACATGCATAGGCTAAGATTAATCTGATTGCTTCCATCCCAGCAACTGGGGAAAAGGTCTCTTCAAAATATATACCTTCAATATGAGTGTATCCTTTGCATACTAACCTTTCTTTGTTTCTGGTTACCTGTCCATCCTCGTTCAGTTTGTTTTGGAAAACCCACTTTGTACCAATCACATTCTTTTTTTTTGTTCTTGGAACTAGTTCCCATGTGTCATTTTTCTCTTTTTGATCCAATTCTTCATCCATATCCTTGATCATGAGTTCATCCTTGATAGCCTCTTTAAAATAGCTTGGTTCTACTATATATAACAATGTTAGTTGTTGTTGTTCTGGTGAAATCATTCTTCTTCGGGTCTCAACTCCTGCTTCTTTATTCCCTATAATCTGTTCTAGTGGATGATTTTTCTGTAATCGTCGGCTAGGTTTCTTAGGAGGTATTTGTTTCTCATCTTCCTCTTGTTCTTCTTCTGGCTTCTCTTCTTCTTCTTCTTCTTAATTTAGATCGTCCTTGTCATCCTTCTCTTTTGAGTGTTTGCTTCCTTCTTTTCCCTTCCATACAACTGTCTTGTCAATTGTTACATTGATGCTTTCCACGATTTTGTTGACCAAAGAATTTATGTGCTTTGCTTTTGCTTGAATACCCAACTAATATTCCCTTATCAACTTGGGAGTCAAATTTTCCAAGCATGTCATCTTCTCTTTTGATAGAGCATTTGCTTCCAAATACTCTGGAATGTTTCACATTTGTCAGTCTTCCTTTCCATAACTCGTAGGGAGTCTTATCACTATTACTTTTGAGCATTCCTCTGTTCAGAATGTGAATTTTTGTATGTATTACTTGTGCCCAAAATATGTCACTTAACTTGTAATATTTTAACATGGTTATGGCCATTTCCTGTACTATTTTGTTCTTCCTTTCGACAACTCCATTTTGCTGAGGTGTCCTGGCTGCCGAAAAATATCTTTTTATTCCATGTTCGCTACATAAATCCATGAATTCATTTGATGTAAACTATCATCCATTGTATGATCTTAAGCACTTGATTTTTAAATCCATCTCGATTTCAACCATCTCTTTGTATATATTGAAGTGTTTGAATGCCTCTAACTTCTTCCTGAGAAAGAAAATTGTAGTCATTCTTGTGTAGTCATCAACCAATAACATAAAGTATTGTTCATCATTTAATCGCTTCGTTCTTGTAGGTACACATAGATCATTGTGTACAATATCCAATGGTTTTGTTGTGGAGTACTCTTTTGATTTGAACTTGGTCTTGGTTTGTTTTCCTTGTAGACAATGCTAACATAGAGTATTTTATGTCTTTGCGATCTCAGGAATTTCTTTCACTGCTTCCTTTCTATTGATTTTGACAAGGTTATCAAATTTTATGTGACCCATCCTTCTGTTCCAAATCCAACTTTCATTTTCCTTTCCTAAGCAACATTTTTCCCTTCCAAACTCATTCATGACATATATGTTCTTTTGGGTTCTCCTGGTTGTAGCCACCAATTTTCCTGATCCTTCTTTTCTTATCTCACATTTTTCTGAGTCAAACAAAAGTTTGTGTCCTTGATCACACATTTGACTGACACTTAGAACATTGTGCTTCATATCTTCGACCAATAGAACATTGTTTTCCTTGGCATATTTGCTTCCAAGCTTGACTATGTCTCTATCTATTATTTTGGTTGAGTTATCATTTCAAAATGAAACTAATCCATCTCATTCCTTCTTCAAGGTCAAAAACGTGTTCTTGTCACCTGTCATATTCTTCGAACAATCGTTTTCAACATACCACCCACTTTTATTGTGTTGCGCTTGTAGATAAAGCAAGCATTCTTCAGTGTTGAAGTGATCTTGATTTCTTCTTTGTATCCTTTGTGGCTCTTATGTATGAATGTTGATATTTTGGTTTGGTTCCTTTGGAGGAACATTTAGTCTATAATATTTGGTCATGTGTCCAAAATTGTTGCACTTGTAGCACTCTATTTCATTACTTAGTGAACCAAAACTGTTGTGATTTATGTTATGTGCTTCATGTGACTTTCTGAGATAATTGTTGTTTGAATAGCCTTCATAGTTTATTTTGTTCTTGGCATAGGCTCTATAGTTTGTCGTTGTGTGACCAAAATTGTTACAAAAATAGCATAAACCAAGAAAAATAGTTTGATACCTGGATGTAGGGTATCTTCTTAATGGTGATGCTCTTATGAAGCCTTCTTCTTCTTGAGATGTTGTTGATTGTTGGTTATGTGTTCTAAATCTTCTAGGTGGTCCAGTTCCTCTATGTTTTTCTACTTGAGTACCTATGATTATTTATGCATAGGTTCTTTGTTCTACTTCCTATTTTGTTGTCTTGGAGCTTGAACCTTTCTCGGTCTGCATTTGGTTGTATCCTAGCTCGTACCTTTCATAGTATGGCCTATGATTGTTGATGATCTCATCCAATTTTTTGTGCTATTATGTTTCATATTTTTCTTTTGAATATATTTTCTTAAGGTGACTATTTCTTCTTCCAAGCTTTCAATCATCTTCTCCTTATCTTCTAACTAATTTCCAAGTGTTTCTTCAATCCTTTTGTCTTCTTCTACCTGGATTTTTAACTTCGTGATTATCTACTCGATTTATTTTGAGCTGAAATTTTGATATCCTTCTTTCTTATTTAAATCTTCCTTGAGTGACTTGATTTTCTTTCTTTCTTTCCCTATTTATTCTAAGGTATTGATTAATTCTTCTCTGAGATCGACTTCGCCTTCTTCTTTGGAATCTTCGGAATCTTCTTCATCATCTTCTACTGTCATGAACATTACTCTTTATGAATCATTATCACTATTATCATCCTTGTTTGATGAAGAGTTGTCTTCATTTGAGTAGAAAATTTTCTTGAGGAATTTATTTTTGTTCCTTCTCTTGTCTCCCTTTTGATTTTGTTTTCTTCTTAGGATCTTCTATATCGCTACCTTTATTCTTAGCATAATGACATTTAGAAGCAAAATGACCAATTCCATCACAATTAAAACATTTCAGTGGAATCATACCTTTGTACTTATCGGTTCCTCTTTTTAACTTCCTTACGAAGTTTTCCACTGCTTCATATTCCTTTGAATCATCATTGTAGCTACAATTTGGTTTTGAATTTTGCTTATTTTGCTTATTTGTCTTCTTGGATGATTTGAACATTGATTCATTTTTTATTGGATTCTCTTGTTCTATACTCATTTCATAAGCTATGAATATTCCATGTAGCTCGTCCATGCTCAAATTGTCAAAATATATTCTTTCTTCCAGGGCTGATATGTTAGGATCAAATCTCATATGTAGAGATATTAGAACCTTTTGAATGACCATTGATTCATCAAATTCTTCTGTTGGTCCTCTAATAGTTTTTATTGTTTCTTCAACTCGTAGAAAGTAGGCTTCTATGTCTTCATTTTCCTTCATCTTTAGTTGCTCAAACTTAGCTCTAAGGATTTGAAGCTTATCTCCCTTGAATTTGGTATCTCCTTCGTAAATATTTTGAAGTTTATCCCAAATATCCTTTGCAGTATTGAAATGCATAACTTTGAAAAATATTGAATCATCTAGACTGCTTGGAATGGTGCCTTTGTCCTTTGAGTTATTTTCGTTGAGTTTCTTTCCATCTTTGTCGATTTGGGGAGTCATTAGCAATGCATGTTCGTCTACTACTGACTTCCACACATCAAATCCCTATGCATGTAAAAAGGTTTTCAACCTTTTATTCCAAAAGGCATAGTTATGTCCATCAAACCTTGGTGCTCCAATATTATCATATTCCATGATCTCCTTCCAGTGATTAAACTATTTCTTGAAGGACCTTCTCTGATACCAATTGTTGGAATACTGAGAGGGGGGGTGAATCAGTATGAGCACTTTATTATAAATTTTAACCACAATATGTAATCATTAACATCATCAGCATTATATCATCAATATATCATGAGAAATATAAATCAACAGAGCATAATAGACATCCACAAAAACATAGTAAACCAAAATTTACATGGAAACCCAAATGGGAGAAAACCACAAAATGTTTTTCTTATATATAAAAATAATACACATTGGAATCACCAACTTCCCAAGTCTCCAGCTTCAACTGGAAGGAGGATATGACCCCCTATTTATAGGCTCCACCTTGAAGGAATCTACAACTCCCTGAATTCTCTGGCTCCAACCAAAAGGAGGCTACAACCCCTTGATTCTCAAGCTCCAACTCCCTATGTTCTCCGGAATAAACCGGAAGGAGGCTATGACCCCTTTTCCTTGCCCTGTCCTTCCGCCCTAAAATATAGATGTAGACAAAATTGTCACTACCACCGATACTATAATTGCCTCTGATAATCAACCTGTCAGTGTCACATCAACCTATAACTGATCATCAACATGTAACCTATCACTGTCACATCAACCTATAACATGTCATTGTCTCTGTCACTAATATATTAACCATATCTTATCATGTAGACCATATCAACATCAAGTATCCAAACCATGTACCAAAATGTACCTCAAACATGCATCATACCATATACCATAAGATAAACCTCAAATATATGCCAATATCATAAAGGTGTGTCTCTAACAATGAACCATAACAACCATATACAATGTACCAAGGATATGTATCAAGCATGTATCAATGATACCAAAACATGGACTTCAACCATATGCAACCATAAACCAAAAGGGCCTCCAAGACATGCCTCAAGCATCTGCCATACCATCCATGATACAAGCCTCAACCAAAAATATACAAGACACACCTTTATTGATGAAAAATATCCAAATAATATCATCACGGACCAACCTATGGAAATAATATTCAACAAACAAGAGATGGTTTCTTCTCCAAGGGATTTTCACATATCTGTGACCTGTCCTCACTGCAACTCGCAGATGTTTGTGCCTTCCTTCACTGAAACTTGTGGATGTTTGTGCCTTCCTTCACTGTAACTCGCGGATGACCTCAAAAATTTAGATTCTCTTTGAATTCTCTTCTCTACCTCAAACTATACGTCTTCATACTTTTCTACCTTATATATACCAAGAAAAAGATTTACCAAAAACACTTGAAAGATAGATAGTTATTTAACTTATGTTTGTGTTGTGAAGGACTTCTTGTGGTGTATTTATACTTTTTCATGATAACTTATTTCCTTACTTTAGGGATTTCTTGTTACAACCACTTTACCTTTTGACTGAGACTTGTAACTATTTAGGGGCTCCATAACCAATATTTGGGGCTTCCATCATCATGACCTCATAACTCCTCAACCATGAGGAACCACGTGGCATACCACCTATCACAGGAAATGGCATGATAAGAAATATACATCTATGATTGTTTTATCTACATTCACATTGTCCTTCAGGGCCTTATTTCTCAAACAACTTTGGGCTTCATGACCACACCTATGGGTTTTTGATAGACTTCTTCAAAGCAACTTCTCATGAGGCCCATGCATAGAGATATGTGAATAGGGGGCCACTTTGGAGACTTCTCCAAATAAACCCATCACATATGTTGACATCAATGACAACCAATTGTCCAACATGATTTACTCTTTATATTTTTCCAATTATTTCAATATGATATACCATACTAATATTAAATTGTGTGATATGACTCGAAAGACCCGAGGCATATATGGGGTTAAATGAAATGATATGATACCAAGGGGAGAATATATATGGATTTTAATGTATATGTGATATCGGTCATCCTAATAAAGGGCCCACATGTGCAATGTATGAATAGGAATATAGAGAGAGAATGTTGTCATTATTGAAGGAACATGTGATTTAGATGTATGAATGTATTGGGATATTTAGAGGAGGTTCTCATATTCATTAAGGAGATAGTGTGTAACGCACATCTCTTATCTATCTTGGATTTTTACTCCACACTCACACTTGGTGTACATGGTGTGTACTCTAGTTTATTATTCTATTTTTAGTATTTGTTACATAACATTTGGTTTCAAATCTTATGATTCTAGGGTTTTGCTCCATCAAACAAGTCACCATGGAATTTTTTCTATAATTGTTTTATAAGTTTCAGAAAATAGAATTTTTGGGAGCCTGAGAATACATAGCAAAGTCCCTATGGTAAAAAATTTAGGTTTTGGTTTTCTATACTCTTAGAGTTATATTCTGTCAAAATTAGGATTTTTTACTAGTCCTAAAACTAGTCTCAAACATGTGTTCTTGATAATAATAAAAAAGTCATAACCTTTTTTATGAGACATATCAGATAGAAAAAATTTCAAGAGCCTAAGGAGACATATCACATACCTTGTGGTAAAAATTTTAGATTCTAATTCCCTATACTTTTCAAGTTACAAGTTATGGAAGTTAAGGTATTTGACTAGTCCTACAACTAGTCTCAAACATGTGTTTTGGGTCAAACAGACATATCTGATTCTAGAAATATCCAATTTGAGTGGTGTTAGTTTCATTAGGAAAAGTAAAAACCATAGTGTTTTGGTTTCAAATTTCATAATCATATCATAAAAAGTGGGAATATGGCATTTTATACAAGTTCGTTCTCTAGAAATGGATAAAAATCAACACGTTTTGAGAATGTTACCATAACTTTCACTTGGCACATCAAATTTTGGTCAAATATATGGTGTTGAAGAGAAGATGTTTCAAGTCTTTACATGCGGAAATTTTAGACTCAAAATGACCTAAATTTTAGAGATACATTAAGAGAACGGTCATCCAGTAAGGCAGTCTCCAAATCAAGGTCTTAAAAGGTATGTTAACTTAAAACTATCATAACTTTTAATTGAGATGTTCGATTGAGGTGATTCAAAATTAATTGGAAAGAGAAAATATGGGAGATTATATTGGAAAAATGATTATAGCTATATTGGGTCATTATTTCTAATATATCAAAATTTGGAGTTGAGGGTTGTGGTTATATATCAATTACGAATCAATAGCAATACCTGAATTTCATGGAGAGGAAGATAAATATGAAATCAATCCCATGGAATGATTGAAAATAATAATGGAAAATGGTAAGAGTCCTCCTGAGGCAAGTAATTATTTTTATGGTGAAGCTTATATGTGGTGGATGAGAGTTGATAATAGACGAAACGTCAGATGGGAAGTATTTGAAAATGTATTCTCAAACAAATGGATCAAAGAATCAAAAACAAAAGTGATGCATAAACTTGAAGATGAATTCAAGGAAGCTAAAAAAAAAAATCAAATTATATAAATATGAGGATTTAAAAAAAGAGCTTAAGAAAAATGGTGATCAATTGTGTAAGTTTCAATCACACAGTGAATCACTCATTCAAGAGGTTAAGAAATTAAAGAAAGGAAATATAATCAATTGCAAGAAAGATAAAGAAATATGTAGATTACAAAACCATAATAAAAAACCACTAGATGAGGTCAAGAGATTGAAAGAAGAAAAGAAGCAATGTCAAAATCAAGAAAAAATGAAAATCTTGAATGAAGAGACTACGAAAAGACTTGCAAAGGAAATTTGCAAGAATATTGAAGAAGCTCTAGAGAAGGATGAGGTAAAATAAAATAAAAAATGTTATCTAGAATGGAATAAAGAAGAAATAAGTTGATAAAAAAAATATCATCATTCAACTTTAGAAAGAGAAAGCATACACGATTCAAGAAGGTCACTAGAAGATACTTGAAAAAGTTGAACTCCATATAGAGGATGTACATGTCAAATATGGTGGTATTACCTCCGAGGCTAGAGTAATCAAATAATAAGCAAAGAGTATAGATTATTTCATTGTAAGATAGATAGAATGGGTGTACAGGGTGAAGGAAAATCATCAAATGTGAAACCATATCGATACCCTCATTAACAAGAAAGATTTCAAGGAAGACAACAATATAAATATCAACATTATCAAAGATTAAAATGGAACACTCATCAATATTCATGGAACAAAGAATCACAAAACCATTATTCGATATGATATTATTAGATACCAACGACTACTAGAAATTGGAGAAGTTACAAGAACAATATATGGAATCAAAGGAAAGAAAATTATGCAACAACCAACCATCAAGGATTAAGACCAAAAATAATTTAGTTTGGATGTATGGATCATCATCAATGGAAAGAAGAAAGCAGGAACATAAGAAAATCATATTACTTGGTTTCATCATATGTAAAGTCTTTAACTGCAAAGCTTTGAGAATAAAGGTTTTTGAAGGAGGGTACTATCAGTATGACCCCAAAGGGGGCATATATGGGGTTAAATGTATATGTAATTGAACAATTGTATATGTAATAGTGGTCGGTCTAATGAAGGGACCACAGGTGCAATGTGTGAATAAGTATATATAGATATAATGTAGTCATTATCAAGAGAACATGTGATTTGGATGTATGAATGTATTGGGGTATTTGGAGGAGGTTCTCCTATTATTTGAGTTATTGTGTAACTCATCTCTCTTATTTATCTTGGAGTTGTACTCTGAATTATTATGATATCTTAAGTATTTGGTGCATAACATTTCATGCCCAAGGGTTCTTTGAAACTAATCCAAAACCTTCTCATAAATATTAAATCTCTATCCGAAATTATATTTTTTGAAATTTCATGTAGTCTGACCATATATTTTATAAAAAATATTTCTATTTATGGTTTCTGATAGGTATTCTTTAGTGGAATAAAATGCACACTCTTTGTAAAAATATGCACTACTACTAATATTAAATCATGTCTCCTAGACATCATAGAAAATCCCACTACGAAGTCCATCAAACTCACTTCCCATTTCGATTCTGGTAGTACATGTGGTTGCAATAAACTTGTTGGATGTCAATGCTTAGCCTTTACTTGTTGACATCCCAAGCATCTAGCAACATAATCCACTACATGTTTCTTCATTCCACTCCAAAAGAATAGTGGTTTTAAATGCATGTCCATCTTTTTTTCACTATGGGATGAGTCATATACATTGTCATGTGTTATTCCCTAAGCATTAACTTACATTTTTTTTCATTTGGAGGTACATAAATCCTTCTATGAAATCTCAATAATCCATAATTATCCAAAATATATCCGTCATACTTGGGAATTTTCATTACTCTATTTTCTAATTTTGTCTTTACCTTTGCATATGATGCATAATTTTATTGTAATTTCAACATCGTTTCTCTAAGATTCATTTGTAAAGGTAACATGGAGAATATTCGAGGTCCTGTACTCAAGACATATGCTACCTTGTTTATTGTTCATTAATTATATTTTATGTTGAAATCATACTCACTCAATAGTTTCTACCATCTTCTTTGTTTAGAATTCAAATTACTTTTCATAAATATATGTTGAAGTATATTGTGGTTTGTCTTCAGTTCAAACTTTCTTCCAACTAAGTAATGTTTTCAAATATTTAGCACATGCACTACTACAATATGTTCTAAGCGATCAATTACATGGTTATTTCAATGATGTCTCAATTGTCTTGAAATATAGGCAATCATCCTTCCTTATTATGTTAGGACTACACTAAATCCTTCTTTTGAAGAATTTGTACAAACTAGAAAATCTTGATCCATATCTAGAACCTTTAATATGGGAGTTGTCGTCCACAACTATTTAAGATTGTTGAACACTTGTTTACACTTTTCTATCCATACAAATTTATTATTTTGATTTTGCAATTATGTGATAGGATTTACAATCTTTGAAAAACCTTTTACAAATCTCCTATAATAACTAGTGAAGCACATAAAACTATGTACTTCATGTACATTTGTAGGCACCGATCGTTCCATAATAGCTTATATCTTTGCTAGATTGTAACATCTTCGCTATAATCTCCAGTTTAATTAACGATTAATGTAGACATAATGTATGGCTATGGCCATGTGATTTGTATGCAAATAAAATATAATGTTAGCTACAAGAGGACATGGACAGAGATGGGGGTTGATAAATGCACAATAGAGGGGAGGTTCTAAGGGGATCTCTAAGAGAGGGGTCTAAGGGAGAATTACCCTTTTCTATTAGTTCAGCCCACTTCCTAAAATTTCTATTGGTATACAAACCTTTTATTTTGTTGTTGAGTGTTCCCAAATCCAATCATTCAATGCATGTAAGAGAGTGGGTATGAGAGGTCACATCCCATAGTTATTGAGAGAATATGGATGAATTAAAATCAACATTGGGGAGTGTGGGAGTCAACTTGCTTGGGGAAAAGAGAGGAAATTTGTATGGACAGTTACAACAGTTTGGCATGAACAAGAAGCAAATAATAGGGAAGAAGAGCAAGGGAGATGGAGCATGCTAGAGAATTTTTGGAGAATTTTGGAGATAAAGACTAAAGAGCTAGGTTTCCAGTCCTTAATATTGAACTCTTGTGTGAGTTGCATTGTAACAACAAGTGACTATTGTTGTTTTTCCTAGTAGTTTTTCTAGCAGTGAGATCCCTTGAATTTCCCAGTAGTGAGATTCCTGGTTACTTGTTCCATAAAGACCTTGATAAACAAATGGGACACTCGATGGAATGGGGTAAGTGAAGGGGTATATTCCTTGGTTTGGGTAGGTCAAGAGGAAGAGAACTAGTGGAAAATCGGAATAGTTGTAGAATAATACCAGTCGGTTGTAGGATTTATGAATTGTAACTGGACAGTGAGAGACCACCCTCTTTTGTGGATTGCTAACACGAGCTAGGGGATGACTTGTTATCGATATTTTGAACAACAACTTATGGTTGGGTGGAACATCCATTCCAAGTAGCTGGTTGCACAACTATTTTAAAACATAAGTGTTTTATCTTGTTTCTGTGTGGCATTATGAGTTTAATTGTTGTGTATTAAATTTGTATTTGAGAACGATTTATATGTTGTTGTATTTGAGTTTATTAGCTACATTTTATGCTTATTTTAGAATGTTGTAGATGCATATAATTCATGGTATCAGAATAGTTAAGTATGGTTGTAATTCGTAGTTAGTAAGCTGTAGGAAATTAATTATCTTTGAAATTTGTAATTTATGAGTATTTATGCACATAATGGACCTCATTTGGGTTGGGGAACGTTACATTATGGTATCAGAGCTTCTGGTTCAAACAATTGACCCATATGGGCCAAGAAGCAGTGCGAATTTGGGAAAATGTGTTGTTACAAATTTTGATCTGTGACAAATTTGGAGGGGGGCGGTGGGCGGAGAATATTAGAGTGAAAATCCCAAATTCATGACCAAATTCGAGTGTATGCCTCAAAATT
>SNQJ01S0034305.1:82522-113882 GCA_010110895.2 Picea sitchensis | reverse complement strand
TCATCTTGGGGGACTTGAAGTTCTTCAATGCTAGGATCTTGTGAAGCCATGGCGCTCTCAGGTTGACCTTTTGAGTTTCCTTTACTAGGTGTTAGCAACAATTCTTGTCTTGGGCGTAAAAGTATCCAGGTCTGCAGGCTGCACGACAAGCGCCCAAGCATAGCACGGAAAAATCTCGTTTCTGGTTACCTATCAAGTGAGCGGGCGAAGTTATGTTGTCAACGGCCAAGATCCATCTATAGAGCAGATCGACGATCGACGGGTAATCGCGGTTAGTAGAGTTGCGCTAGGATTAGTGCAATGGATAGCGCTTATATATCACCAAAAGATCTCAGCCGTCCATCCCGGAGGAGTACGTGGCACACGATCGAGCTCTATCGCCACTTCGCCCTTCTTGACTTTGAAGCACAAGGAGCAGCCTCCTCCCAGCCACGAGACGCGAAGTGCCGAAGGCGTCCAGGACCCGGGCCCACAATATTGCCGAGATGATCAGGACCGTCCATCCAGAGGGACGTGTGGCACACGATTAGGCTATGTCGCCACCTCGCCTTTCGTAGCTTTGAAGCACAAGGAACAACCTCCTCCCAGCCGCGAGACGCGAAGTGCCAAAGGCGTCCAGGACCCGGGCCCACAATATTGCCGAGATGATCAAGACCGTCCATCCAGAGGGATGCATGGCGCGCGATTAGGCTATGTCGCCACCTCGCCTTTCGTAGCTTTGAAGCACAAGAAGCAGCCTCCTCCCAGCCGCGAGACGCGAAGTGCCGAAGGCGCCTTTGAAGATAGGCACAGGGTCACAGCCCGTGGTCACTTGGGGGCAATAGAAAGAACTGCGCAAAGGGTCGAAGCGCCAGGTTTAGCTACAGAAGGGATCACCGCGTTCTCCAGAGACCAGTTCGGCTCGACCTCGATCTTGGTCCTCGCTAAAAATAAATGAAGGTGGGTGGAGGTAGTTGAAACCTCGACTCACTCATTAAATGCAAAGCATGGAGGTTCCGACAGACAGCCTGCCCGAGATGGTCCTGTACGCTGGTTTTCTCCAAAGAAGTCATGCCGAGTCCTCGTCTGACCAGAGGAGTCTGCACACGCTATTTTAGCCTTTAATGTTTTAGCGACCTCCCCTGCAAATGCCATGCAGAGTTAAGGTGACGTCTGACAAAGGAGTTCAGGCCAGATTTGATTGAGGAGACGCCACACCTTGAAAGTCCTGAGACGCCTCTGCTGGGCAAAAGTGGAGGAGTATATGTAGGCATTTTTGTCATTTTTGTAAGGATCGATGGTTGAGCTTAGCTCCCGACTGTAAAGTTTCTGAGGAGGCTCTGGTTATGTATTTTGATTTGAGACTGTCAAATTAATGGAAGTCAGCTTCTCTTTCCTTTTTATTTTGTTTGTTAGCTGTTTAAAACACTCGGAATTGGAGGATCCAGTCGAGGGTTGCATATTGTAGGATGATGTATGGTTGGTCACTGCAATCTCTGCACCAGTCTTAAGCAGTCTCCCACGTTGTCTTTTTCAGCTTGCACTGAATGATTCGGAATTGGAGGATCCAGTCGAGGGTTGCATATTGTAGGATGATGTATGGTTGGTCACTGCAATCTCTGCACCAGTCTTAAGCAGTCTCCCACGTTGTCTTTTTCAGCGTGCACTGAATGATTCAGAATTGGAGGATCCAGTCAAATGGTTGTGGCTGCATAGTATGATAGGTTTGGTCAGTGTGCAGTTATCACTGTGTCTTTTAGGCACATTTCAATGTTTCGTTTTTCTTTCCCGAGTTGCTGGAAGGCTTGATGCCCAGAGTAGTCTCCTCCCTTTTCTCCCTAGTCTTCCCTCTAATCTCGCTTTAACTCAAATTCCTGATTGAAGTTAGTTCTGGCCCTCACTTCCCTGTGCATTTCAAGCCTAGTTTTCTGAGTTAAATGATTCTGTCCCGAGTTTACTCCCATCCGATCACCCCTTTAAACAAATTCGTGACAATAAACTGATGGGTGTCGGGCTCTGCTCCTGCTGCAATCCAGGAGTGACTTCCGTCGCCGACATTTCTGGCGTCGTTGCCGGGGACGAAGTTGAAGATCTTCCCTAGGTAGAACGACATTGAGCCTCTGATTCTGAAGGTGCATCAAACATCAGAGCCCTACAAGATTGCTACTGTGCACCTGGCGACTCCAATGTTTCCACTTCACTGTCTCAGTTGTAGCTATTTTTAGCGCACCTGAAAGTTGACCCTGAGGATCTTTCTCGAGAAGGTTTCAGCAGCTGCTCTCTCAGCTTGAGAAGTTCCCTTGGGTAACGACAACGTTAAGATCTGGCCTTTGATGGTGAACAAAGACCAGACACATTCGAAGCTACCCATTTTTCACCTGGCGACTCCATGATTCGAGGATCAATTGGCGACTCCACTGGTTTGATATGGAGAAAATCCTTGCTCGAAGGTTTGTTCCTTTTAATTTTTCTGCTATTCCTGGTTTTCCTAATGATGTCCCTTCTCCGGATGAATGGAGCAATTATTTGCCCAGATTTAGAGAGCGTGAAGAGGACAACCCTGCTCAACATCTCTAGGAGTTTCATGAACTCATGCATCAGTGGGAGATACATCATGAGGATGTATTATTGAAAATGTTCATGTTCTCTTTAGCAGGGGATGCTCGTAAATGGTATCATTCTTTACCCCCTGCTAGCATTTCTTCACTCGCAGAATTTCATGCAGCTTTCACCGCCTATTGTCATAAGCTTTATCCCTCTGAGTTAATTTTTCATAATTGTTGTGAGGGATACAACAACTGTATACCAGATGGAGATGTTTCTTACGTAGGCTGTGAGGATGATCTTGATGACTTGGATCAGAAATCAGTCCTTTCTCATCCCCATTTGTCTGCATTAGAGGAAGATTATGAGAATGATGAAAATCCCTAGGAGGAAGAAGATGCTTTGGGCGAAACATGGGAATTGATAAAATCTATCACCACCCAACTAGCAAGGTTGGAATCCAAAGACAACGAAGAGGACTTTCCAGTCCTTGAGGCAGATGTTCTTGGCAGCTCTGTTGAAGAGGATATTGAAGATTTCATAGCCATAGAGACATTAGGTTCTGCCCCTGATAAGCCTGTTGTCCCAGATTTAAAGGAGGAAGCGATAGTAGAAATGGATTGTTAAAGGAGGAAGCGATAGTAGAAATGGATTGTTCTCTTTTTCTTCATGATATTTCCTATGATGTGTTTACATTCGGGGTCAAAATGGAAGATCTGGAGATTGTTCCATTTTTGCAAGATGGAGAAGCTTTGTTCTCCCCCGACTTTGATGATTATTTGGAAGAGGAGCGCGATAAACTCTACACCTTTACGACCGAAGCTACCTATGTATGACAACTACTAATCAGATTTTGAGTTGGATATGTCGGATTTCCAAGAGCATACAGGTGTAATCTTTCTCCTTGTTCGCGAAATGAAGTCATTGCTAAAAAATCAACTCTTAGTAGCAGATTGCGCAGAGCTCTCCCACAGGTCCATTCTATGATGATTATGACTCTGAAACTTGGGAAATCCAAGAAGAGGAAAAAGAACCAGAGAGTTCTTAAAGATGTACACCGGGCAGAGCCAGCGAAAGTGCCTACCATCGAGATCACTACCACGCATACCGGGCTCCACCCACCTGCGGCTTTACCGTATATTCAACCATGCGGAACAATCGCGAGAAAGGGTAGGAGGTCACCATTGATCGATTTTTCCCGAGTTTTAATCGGTCCTATGAGCCCTGCGGAAGGAGTACAATCAGACTTCCTTCTCGTGATTTTGAGCCGCTTCATTTCATCTCAACTTCACCAGAAGAAGGAGTTGAAGAGCTTAGTCGCTTCCGTCATTAGCGGTTACAATCCATCCTCAGGATCATCTAATAAAAGGAAGGAGCTTTTGTTCAGGAAGTTGCTTGAATGGCTATGGTGGAAGTTTGCTTTCACCTAGCCCCATGTAAAGGATTTTATTAGTTTAGGATTGTACATAAATAAGCTCTTTGAGCATACATGTTTATCTTGTTTTGTTTTTACTTTTCAGCCTGTATTTCTAGCAGGGTGTTTTGAGCTTAACTCCATAGCCCAACAACCAGGCACTGGAACTGCAAAATGAGTTCTTAGAGCATCACAGGGATGACTCTATCCCCCATGGAGCCTAATGTTAGCAACAATTCTTGTCTTGGGCGTAAAAGTATCCAGGTCTGCAGGCTGCACGACAAGTGCCCAAGCATAACACAGAAAAATCTTGTTTCTGGTTACCAATCAAGTGAGCGGGCGAAGTTATGTTGTCAACGGCCAAGATCCATCTATAGAGCAGATCGACGATCGGCGGGTAATCGCGGTTAGCAGAGTTGCGCCAGGATTAGCGCAATGGATAGCGCTTATATATCACCAAAAGATCTCAACCGTCCATCCTGGAGGAGTACGTGGCACACGATCGAGCTCTATTGCCACTTCGCCCTTCGTGACTTTGAAGCACAAGGAGCAGCCTCCTCCCAGCCGCGAGACGCGAAGTGCCAAAGGCGTCCAGGACCCGGGCCCACAATATTGTCGAGATGATCAGGACCGTCCATCCAGAGGGATGCGTGGCGCGCGATTAGGCTATGTCGCCACCTCGCCTTTCGTAGCTTTGAAGCACAAGGAGCAACCTCCTCCCAACCGCGAGATGCGAAGTGCCGAAGGCGCCTTTGAAGATAGGCACAGGGTCACAACCCGTGGTCACTTGGGGGCAATAGAAAGAACTGCGCAAAGGGCCGAAGCGCCGGGTTTAGCTACAGAAGGGATCACCGCGTTCTCCAGAGACCAGTTCGGCTCGACTTCGATCTTGGTCCTCGCTAAAAATAAATGAAGGTGGGTGGAGGTAGTTGAAACCTCGACTCACTCATTAAATGCAAAGCATGGAGGTTTCGGCAGACAGCCTGCCCAAGATGGTCCTGTACGCTGGTTTTCTCCAAAGAAGTCATGCCGAGTCCTCGTCTGACCAGAGGAGTCTGCACACGCTATTTTAGCCTTTAATGTTTCGGTTACCTCCCCTGCAAAGGCCATGTAGAGTTAAGGTGACGTCTGACAAAGGAGTTCAGGCCAGATTTGACTGAGGAGACGCCACACCTTGAAAGTCCTGAGACGCCTCTGTTGGGCAAAAGTGGAGGAGTATATGTAGGCATTTTTGCCATTTTTGTAAGGATCGATGGTTGCGCTTAGCTCTCGACTGTAAAGTTTCTGAGGAAGCTCTGGTTATGTATTTTGATTTGAGACTGTCAAATTAATGGAAGTCAGCTTCTCTTTCCTTTTTATTTTGTTTGTTAGCTGTTTAAAACACTCAGAATTGGAGGATCCAGTCGAGGGTTGCATATTGTAGGATGACGTATGGTTTGTCATTGCAATCTCTGCACCAGTCTTAAGCAGTCTCCCACGTTGTCTTTTTCAGCTTGCACCGAATGATTCAGAATTGGAGGATCCAGTCGAATGGTTGTGGCTGCTTAGTATGATAGGTTTGGTCAGTGTGCAGTTATCACTGTGTCGTTTAGGCACATTTCAGTGTTTCGTTTTTCTTTCTCGAGTTGCTGGAAGGCCTGATGCCCAGAGCAGTCTCCTCCCTTTTCTCCCTAGTCTTCCCTCTAATCTCGCTTTAACTCAAATTCCTGATTGAAGTTAGTTCTAGCCCTCACTTCCCTGTGCATTTCTGGGCTAGTTTTCTGAGTTAAATGATTCTGTCCTGAGTTTACTCCCATCCGATCACCCCTTTAAACAAATTCGTGACAATAAATTGATGGGCGTCGGGCTCTGCTCCTGCTGCAATCCAGGAGTGACTTCCGTCGCCAACACTAGGGATTCGTGAGGATACCAGGTCATCAGGGTTGGTATTCTTCAATTCATCACTATCTTCCTTAGGGATTATTGTCATGGTAAAGTGGGTTTTCTCTTCAAAGGGTTCATCTTCCTCTTCTAACTCCTCACTCATGAGTGCCTGAAGTTGCATTTCGGTCTCCCCAACAACCTTCATAGTTTTCGTGTCCCATGTTTCCTTCGTAACAGGGTATGATCTTTTATGGGAGGCATTTGCCTATCCAATATTACCCACATCTTGTTGATAAAGGGCACATCCTTCGTCTAGGGCATTTACTTTGGTCACAAGGGCCTCCTGAGATTGTGCAAGGTTTGTAATTCTTTGCTCGAGAACAACTGTCATGGGAGGGGTATCGAATTTGCAAGAGTTCAGGTTGCTTTCTATTTGGGAAGCAAATTCTTGTGCTTCAATGAGAGTTGTAGGATACTTGTCCCTTAACAAGAATTGAAATTTTCCTTGGAAAACATTTAGATACCGAGCTAGGACAATTCCTTTTGAAGGTCTGATGCTGTGAGGAAAATCCTCTATCAAGGCATCAAAGCTTGCATTGAACTCTCTTACAGGTTCTTGTTGATGCTTTTGGATTTTGTCAAATTGAGAGAAAAGTGAGGCATGATCCTTCCCATCACTCCATTTCCTAGAGAAAGCATTCTCAAAGTCTTCCCATGTCTTTATACTCTTACTTGGGAGGTTATCGTACCATGCTCTAACATCTCCTATCAACGAGGCAAAGAAAAGTTTCATGATCACATCTTGGTGTTGGGTGTTTACTCCATGTGATCCAAACTCGTCATAGAATCTCCTCAAATGATAACCAACGTCGGTATCATTGTTACTAGAGAATTTAGAAAGCCAGGAACTAGCACCATTAGGCATGTCATGGGGAAAATCTTGGATTCTACTCATTGTCGGATGCCCATTTCGGATGAGCCATGCGGTAAACATGTTGATTGTTATAGTGACGTCGTGAATGGGTCGTCATATATGGAATCACCAGATGATTCCTCAAAGAATATCATCAAAGGTAAGTGAGGGATTCTACCCTCAGTGAAGTCACCAAATAAACTTTGAGATAAGAGCTTCGGGATAAGTTTACCAAAAGATGTTGTGAGGATACTGACTCAACCCTCCTTCACAACGACGGAAAAATGTTATCACAGGATTTGTACTTGTGCAAAGCCCTCCACAAGATCCCCAAATCTTGTGTAACTATGGAAGAATCTACCACTGTCACCTAAGTAGAGACTTCCCTCGTTTTAGTGATGGAAGAGGTCCACCACAAGGGAGGCTTCCCTGGTGACCTCAAGGGATCAAATAGCAAGATTTAGCCAATCCTACCACCCCCTATCTTGATCACCTGTTAGTTAGGTCTGGGTCTAGGAAAGAGATAAAGGATAATGAGATAATTGTTGTACCTGTACGAGACAATGAACAACTTGCAACATATATAGACAATTATCAAGTTATAAAGTGCAAAAATAGAAATTTAGGCACTAGACAAGTACTAAATGCTATGGATGTTGCAAATTACAGCAGTAAACCAATTATGTAACAACAATAAATAGATTGCAACAACAGTAAAATAAAGTGCTCAGAAATGTAGCAATTCACCATGAAAAGTAAGCATTAAACAAGTAGATTATTATCCAATTGCTAGAAGTAATTTCTGAACAAGTTAAGCCACTTATAAATGGGTGTATGCAGCAATTTAATGTAGTTTTCAGTGGTTGTAGCAAACTTTTGTAACAACATCAATAAATATTAAATAGTTAGAGTTTGCTAGAGTTAGGGTTAGTAATGTTAGTTAAATGTTTGAGAGAGTGAGAAAATTAATCTTAACCACTACTTTAACCACAAGAACACCTCTAAATTAGTGTCGTTGTCCTCTCGGGCTTATGGAGTCTCAAATGCATTAGCTTGAAGATTGATCTAGATGAAACAAGAGATGCAAGGTCTAAACCCTAAGGTTCAAACACACTTGGTTCTTAGGTTTTAGACGTTAAGGAAGAAGGTGCCTACGGTGCAAACACACTTGGGCCCTAGGTGCCGTTTTTCCCTTCTCCTAGCTTCACTTATGTCAAGGATCATAGTCTAGGGTTAAAACCCTAAAGTGCAAGCACTTTTGGGCCTTAGACTTTTAACCCTAGCAAGGATGCTTCACAAAATTGGACAATAAAAACTTTGTGAGGAAGAGAAACACTTATGTCTTCCTCTTAGGGTTTCAACAAAAATAAGATACTTGCAGCAAGATAACAATTTAACCTTTAACATCAACAAGAAACATATCATTTGCAAAAAATTACTTCTTCCAAGAATCAAGAGAATCAAACCCTAAATGCAGAAATTATCCATCCAAGAGTGCAACACATCCACAAAAATCCTCCTCCAAGAGTAGTGCATGAGAGACAAAGAGGTTAAAGGAGTGAAAATTTCAGAAGTGTTCCCCACTCAAGTGTGAGGGAAAGTGATGATTTGAAATGTTGTAGCGCTAGTCTCTTTATATGAGGCAAACCTAGTGCATTTGTCCACATAACAAGTCAAATGACAAAAAGAAGTGGGGCCAACCCCTCAAGTATCCTCTTTACAAAATGATAAAATGCAAAATAAACATCATGAATGCCACACGTGTGGTGACGTCAAGCCTCCAAAGGCTAGGGGAGGGCTTCCCAAGACCATGTGGCAGCATCTCAAGCAATGTTTTAAAACTCGGACTCAGACTTGGCCTTGGAATCGGTCGAGGATAAACTCCGACGCGGACTCAGACTCGGGACTGACTCAGACTGCTTTGATTTCAATGACTCGGTTTTACTAAAAAATACAGAAAAATATTTAAATTTCATAAAAATAATATATTTTCAAGATTCCAAATCAATAGAAACAAGTCACAAAATTTTCAAAGTATGCTCATGCATATGCCAGATATGATATACGGTATACCAAGTAAAGGTGAATATATCAAAAAGTTTCAAAATGGCACAAAGTGCAAATACATAACATGATAACATGATAACAGTTGTCACTGGTCAATAACATATATCAGCAACAAAATACATAATCAATGAGGCTCAAGCCTCTAAATGGCCTGTAGAGTCTAGGCTTTAGAGTCTGAAAAACATGCTACAACCATCTCCTTTTTCCTAGCCTTGTCTTCTTCAAATTTGCAAGCTGATTTTCCAATTCCGATCTAATCTGTCCAATCTTCTCTAATGGGGCCATGCATGGGGCAACTTGGCCTCTTCTACCAGCCAAGTGTTCTTTCAACCTAGGAATTCCCCCCGTCCAGCCCCCCCCACCACTTTATGTATTTCTTGCAATATTTGCAATAAATCTCCTCATCCACAAGATCAGCATGGATCCATTCAGAGTCTTTGACTCTTGGGGTGGCAGCCATGGTAAAATTTCAATCTACAAATTCAAATTTTCAACATTGCAAGAAGCAAACCCCATCTTAAATTCTTGATATGAAAATTTCATACTTCAAACTCAAACTAGTAGAAGGCTGAAAGACAAAACTTTAAAGATTGATTTCAAAATTCAGATCTGTAATTTAATGAGAGGAAAACCTAGGAACATATTTATCATTTAACATACTGTATACTATATACCAAAAACAACCCAAGATCACTACCAAACCAACTCCAAGCTCACTCTAAATCATTGTTCTTCAATGCTGCTCCAAATGCTCACAAATGCTCAATGAGAGAAGTGTGACTGTGTGAGGCAAATAGAGGGGGTAGGGCTATTTTTATAGTGTTCATTTAGGGTTTAGGAGGGTCTGAGGGTTTGACTCAGCCGAGTAGGTACGGACTTGGCCGAGTTGACCGGTTTGGTACCGGACCGGCCGAGTCAAGCCTTGACTCGGTCGGTTGGGTACCAAACCGGTAGGTCGAGTTGGACCGGTTTATGGTCTGCTCAGTCAACTCGACCGAGTTCGAGTCCGAGTTGACCAGTTTTTAATACTATGATCTCAAGGTGCAATAATGGCAAAGGGTGCATCTCATCATCCATGGTCATGCTCTATCATCAGTGGTACCCCAAGTGTCCATTAGACCCTAACACCATCAAACCCTAGAAGATGATGTCATCATCAAATGGAGGCCAACGTCAAGGATCCCCTCCTTTCTCTTCTTTCTCGACGATAAAATTTGAAGCATTTTTTCCTTATTTTCTTTAGGATCCCAATAGGGATGTATTCCATCAAGTGTCAGTAAACTGAAATCCCTTCTAGAGCTGATTTGATTAATACTAATCTTCCACTTGGATATTTTGAATATTAGGCTTTTCCTTCCTAGGATCGAAAAATGGAGACCAGGATTTTAAGGTCAAAGGGGAGTTACCCCAATACCATTTTCCACTTCGAACATGATACCATTTTTCTTAGACTTAAATAAGAAGGCTAGCCACCCTTTGGCTAGGATATAATAAATCAACATATAACCCAAAAATTCTCTCCATACTTTCCTAATCCATCGATGTAATGAAATATCTGAAATGACCCTTCGATGGAATTTTCCAACCAACTCATTCTTCAAAAGATCCTTGACTTTATCTAAGACGACGTTTTCACCCAATACCAGTTTCACTTTGCTAGCATGCTACTTAACACGCTCTGGTTTTTCCTTTGTATGACGGATTGGAGGAGCTTCTTTCTTTACCACCATTCTAGGTATGCTGCCTATTATTTCCTCCAACATGAAACCCTACCCCCATAACTCCTTGCCAACCTATTGGGGAAGATCTACTCCCTATTTGAAAACATTCTGCATCAAACCCTAGGGTTTGTTGCACACAGGTATTAGAGCCAAGACTCAATGGAGATGACGAATTGACAAAAGTGTTTTGTGTTTGTGTTAGCTATGAAGCCTTTTCCCCCACCTCGTTTGAAGAGCCATAGAGTATAGGATTAATGTTAGCCAACCCTTGCTCCTTGGTGTGACTCAAGGCAGAAGTCAATGCATCAGTTGCACTAACCTCAACATCTCTCCAGTTAGTTGTCAGTACTTCCTTTGACACAACCCCTCTGATTTGAAAAGGCATTCAGACTATGGTTTTTGTCCAAGCTCTTCCCCTTCTACATTTGAACCACCCTTAGGAAAAAATTCACTAGGATTTCGAATAGGGTCCAAAGCACTTCCACCAATCCTACCTTTGAGAAATCCTGGCACTTTTGCCCTGGCCCTACCTTCCTTCTTTCCTTGATACCCTAGTCCCAGAGTCACAATCTGCCAAGCTTCACTAACTTCCTCCCGTACATTCCAAGAACCCACATGTCTTGTTTCATAGGGCCCGTGTACCTGTGTCAGACACTCAAATCTCCGTGTCCCCATTAAGGTGACATTGGCTGTCTGCTATTTGAAGTTTTAGTCTAATATATTCATACAGCTTATTGTTATTGTACTAGAACAGTTTCTCATATATATTGGGCTCCATCTTGAAAGGTTTGATTGAGAATTATTGTGTTTCGAAAAGGGATTGAATAGGAATTTGGCTTCTGTTAGAATCAGTGCATTCCTTGAATGTTTCCAAGGAAATGTATGTACACTGAGCTTAACCATTTTTCTTTTGCTGTCGTTTTCTTCTGGACATACCTTATGTTGTCAGAAAGGACAGTTCAACAACTTCAGGTTTCCTTCTTGGGGATTAAATAAACCAACATATTGAGTGATTAGGGGGATGACAAATGGAGACGATTTGATATTGAACAATCAAGAAGTTTCTTTATTTGTTACTCCAATTCATTAAGTAACAAAACCCTAGCATGACTGTCTTGGTCCGATATGCACACTAAATTTCCACTTCATGCCAGATGTTTTACATCGTGAAATAACTTACTAAGTAAATGCCAAATCTAGACAGCTATCTTTCTCTACTTGCTGTCTTGGAGAGCCAGTTTACTTTTTTCTTTGGAAACAAGATTCAGAAGATGTATTGTTTGATTGTTTTATGAGGTTTGGTATACCATTTGCATAAATTCACGATGATGATAAAAAAAGCTTGGAGAGCAGTCAGGATGAATCACATATAGCATTCATTGTAAATCCTTTATACCATTGCTAATTGCTAAATTTAATTGCTTCACGTGATTGCTCATATTTATGCATAGAAGCAGATAATCCTGTTAGACTTGCTGATGTCCACATCTATGAAGCCTTTCATTGGACAGAGTCCTTTCCATGTCTCAAAGTATGGCAATTATTTTCTGTTTCTATTTTTTAGCAAGTTCAATGGAATTTACGTTTAACATGTGTCTTAGCTTCAGAGCACCTTAAAAGAAAGAGGCAAGGATGTTCGTAGGACACTCCTACAATGCATATATTTTGATATTGTTGAGTTTTTATTTTTTGTTATTTAAATTATAAAATTTCTCCTATTTGATTGCAGGATTTCCTGAAATCAAAATCCGCATCAATCTTACTGCATCTGGAATACTGAATCTAGCTGATTGTATTGTTGCCAAATCAATGAAGATACATGATTCTGTGGCAGCGGTGCCCCTTGACGAGGTATTTGGATCGTGTCATGAGTGATCTGTTACATTTCCTCTTACATAGCATACACATTTTTTCTTGGAGGATTTGAGAGTTTATTATGTAACCTTACATTGTGTAGTAAATGTATTTTCTGATTATTTCACACTCATGAGTGTCAAATTCAAATTTCCTTCGAAGCACGATGCATTGTCTAAATTTGATTGCACTTAAATAGGGTAGTGGTGTTTTGATACTGTCTCCAATATGTTTAATTCTGAAAATCACATTTGTTCTCTTTTAGTTAATATTGTTTCTTCATAGTTTTATGCACGTTTTTCAGTCTTCTAGTTATCTGTTTCCTTATCTTACAAGGGGATACCAACTTATGGTCATATTGTTAATTGCAGACTTTTGACAAATAACCAAATGACAATTTTACAAAAATAAAGTATGTAATTCTAAGACAGCTGCATCTTACGCTAGGTCATGACTCCTGATTGCAATACTCTTGTTTGCTGATGAGGTGGCCCTCTTAGCCTCCTCTCTCGAGGGCCATAAGAGGCAACTAGACACCCTCTCTAGCTTCTATGATCTTAAGTAGATGGAGGTAAACCTTAATAAGACTAAAGTCGCGATTTTAATATCTCCAAGAAATCTCTGGAGGACTTTCATTTCTTTTTTCAAGGGGGCGAGGTTGTGAACACATATTTAGGTTTTTTTTTGGGGCCTTAGTTTCACTATGAGGCCTGCTTCCTAGCCCCGAATCAACAAGGTTATGCTTCCCTCTCAATGTTACAGTGCCAATGTTTCCAATTGCATTTTCAAGACATCCCAACAAAGTTGTTCATCTTTGACACTATCATTAAACTCACCATTCTTTATCTAGTTGAGGTCTTGGGACTCTATTTGACTTCAGTAGATTGGTCTCATATTGAGAGAGTTCAGTCTCTCATGCTCCAATGTATTGTCTTTTGCGATCAGATGGTCCCGCAGGCCATTGTCTAGGCAAGTTTGGGACTCGATTGTTTATACTTGGAAAACATTTATAGACTTGTCTTTTTCTCATGTAGGATTTGCACCATTGGGGATTTTGCTTTGGGACGTGACAAATACCCCTCTCTAACTCTTTGCTCCTCCAAGGGGTTTTCCTTCCTAGGCCCTGTTATCCCCCATTTCTAGGGATAACTAAGGAGATGATGTCTCGAGGCCCTCAGGTTGCAGACATGGAGTGCCGAGGGATGGATTGACTTGTGATGTCCACTTACACAAATGAAGACCCACTTCACCGCCATACTTCTTCGATTCATCATGATGGCATTCACCACATCAACTTGTTTCCGGAAGACAGTGAATCTTGCTCCATGAGGTACAAGTCAGGTATTGTGGTAAGTGTCACTTTAATACTTGAGGCATTTGAATATGTTGCATTAAAAGCTGCTCTTGATTATAAAACGTCTACTTGGAAATTATGCTCTTTTCCTTGTTTCACCTTGGTGGTTGACATTGTGCCCTAGTAAGTGGTCACCCTTGGGGAAAGGTTTGCTACTGGGAGGTCTCCTTGATGAGTCATCGTACCATTCTCGATCATACTTATCACTTTCCACACTTCATCCTTTTCGTCTCGTCATCTTTTGGGATTTTTTAGTGTACGAACCCAATAAAGGATTGTACCTCATTTCATGGGAAGAAGGGGTTGAGGCTTGTAGCTGGCAAAAGATAAAATCCAATCATAAACCTTCTACATGCTCGCCCAGGGATCTCGAGGACAATGAAATGTCTCTCATAAGAAACTAATGGGACCCGTAAAATAAATAGCAATCTAAAAATGCCAACCAAGGTAGAGCGTGTGTGGGCAATGTTTTTCATGCTTAGGTAGAAGTCCCACACATTGTCTTTAGCTTTGGGGAAGCACAGTGTGACCAGGGTAGAGTCAAGGTGGGCAATGTTTTTAATGCTTAGGTAGAAGTCCCACTTTGGTTTCAACCTGGAAACACTTTAATTAATYAATGGCAATAAATGGGCTTGGAAAAATGTTGCATTGAAAACGAAGGTGCAACACACCCTTTACAAAGGCACCCATAAATGAGACAATACAAACCCTTGTATGTCATGAACCCCATGCCCAAAAGTTTTACCCCCATCCATTTCATCTTTTTTACATGCCTTAGAGAGGGTCAACCTAGGAAACACTCCTTGACTTGAGAAATGACTCACCCAATAGTTCACCATGACAACCCTCCCATACCTAAACTTGGCAAGTTGCATAGGGTCTTTGAGCACTTGTTTAATTTGAAAAGGTAGTTTGATGCACATGTTTAGGTGGCTCTTTTATTAAATGAGATTTTACTTGCCATGATACATTTGACTTGAGACCCTTGGAGGACACATTCATTTGTCTTTGCAGGACCTCACTTGATGGACATTTTTGGAAGGATCTTAATGAAAGGCAACAAAAATGGGTAAGCAAGATCCAAGCATACAACTTTGACATTGAATATGTCAAGGGAAAGAATAATGTTGTAGCAGATGCCTTATCCAGAAGGCCTTCAACATACTCTATGTCAGAAATATCTGTTGATTGGAAGTCTCACCTTATTGGTAGAATACTCAAAGAACAAGTTTGCATGTGAGTTGACAGATACAGGATTATGGATGATATTATTTACTACAAGGGAAGAATCTATTTAGTTCCAGGATCCTCATTCAAAAAAAGAGTGCTTCAAGCATTCCATTATTCTTCATTAGCAGTGCATCAAGGATTTCTTAAAACTTATAGACAAATCAGGGAAATGTTTGCTTGGAAGGGCTTAAAAGCAGATGTTATGCGCCATATCAAAGAATGTACCATTTGCTAATAGAACAAAGATGAGCACACACACCCTGCAGGCCTATTACAACCTCTCCCTATTCCTAAGCACAAGTGGGAGAGTGGATCTATGGATTTTATTATGGGTCTTCCCAAGACTCAAGGGAAGGATTGCATATTTGTGGTGGTTGATTGTTTGACTAAATTTGCTCACTTCTTCGCTATCTCCATGGACTTCAGCGCATCTCAGGTGGCAGATCTATTTTCAGAGAGGTCTTCAGGCTACATGGGATACCCAAGACTATAATGAGTGACATGGACAACAGGTTTATGAGCATCTTTTGGTAGGAATTGTTTCGACTAGTAGGTACCGCGTTAACCCCCAGCACTAGCTACCATCCACAAACAGATGGGAAAACTGAGATTGTGAACACGTGGGTGGAGGGGTATCTTCGCAATTATGTATCGGGGCAGCAAAAAACGTGGGTCAGATGGATTTACCTAGCAGAATATTGCTATAACACTACTCATCACATGTCTATTGGTATGCATCCCTTTAAGTCTTTATACAATTATGAACCCCTCACATTTGTTGAAATTATATTTGGAGACAACAGAGCTCCTATAGCTAAAGATTGGGTACAGGAGAACCAAGACATCCTCAAGGAACTCAAAGATCATTTGCAAAGAGCTCAAAACTAGCAAAAGTTATATGCTGATAAACATAGGGTGGAGCACACATTTGAGGTAGGGGACTTGGTGTACTTGAGGCTACAACCGTACAGGCAGTCATCCATTAAAAGTAATGGCGCAAAGAAGCTAAAACCTCGGTTCTATGGTCCATATAGAATACAGAGGAAAGTTGGGTCAGTGGCATATGAGTTAGATCTCCCACAGGGAAGCAGAATTCACAATGTCTTCCATGTATTGTGCCTAAAAAGGGCCTTGGGACAACATGTTGTTCAATTCGATCTTGATATCGGATGAGATTTAGGAAGTGAGGGAAAAACAACTAAGAAACATGAGCATCAAAGAATACTTGGTCAAATGGAAGAATCTACCTATAGAAGATGCCTCTTGGGAGAATGAACATGTGATTCAACAAACAGGTTCAGGATTGCTTGTGGGCATTGTGATCATTGTGATCATTGAGCTCCGCAACTTACGTTTTGAGGGTTTTGAGTCAAGAAACCCTAGAGGCCAACAAGGAGGTGAAAGATCCCTCCGTTCTTGGTCCAAGCTTGGACAAGGAAGTGATCGCCATTCTATCTCATCTAGATCCATTTCAGAGGGCATTTGTGCAAGCAGGGCGCAATTACTGAGTATTTCCAGCAGGAAGGGCGCACCAGTGAAGGAAGATTAATTCGATTTTCTTTGAGGAGGCTAGCTATACAGGGAAATCCACTTCAGAGGTGATTGTTGGTCCCATAACTCCCCTTTGCTACAGATTTGGGGTTTTATCTTCTGCATAACGATTTCTTTCTTCAGTTGGGCGAGTTGGCTAAATAAGGGCGCACCATTGCCCAAGGAGGTTGTGAGTTTGAAGGGTTGAACAGAGGGTTTGGCTATGAGTTAGCTGAGGAGGTTATGAGCTAATATGACCATTTTTCTCATGTAGCACCTTGTTTTCCTTAGCTACATGTGCTATCATTTATGGAGCACCTCAGTGTTTGTGCCACACGTGTCGATCATCCTGACTTTGCTCTTGGAGTACACTTGTTATTCCATGCTTCTGGGAGGTTGGTTAAGGGTTTATTCCACTTGTTATGAGGGCGCCTTGGTTTGTTAGCATTTTTTGACCACACATGTGGGTATTTGACTCATATTTATGAGAGCGCTCCTACTATGGAGGTTTTGTTGATGGTTTTATGTCCACTCATTACATTCTTCCCATGGTTTTGCTTGAGCACACTGTCTTGACACATGGTATTGTATTAGCACATGGTTTTCTACCCATGGTTTGAGTGAGGTGCCTTCTCTATATAAGGAGGGCTACTCCTCATTTGTATTTGCTGAAGAATAACTGAAAGAGACTAGTCTAGCTTTGCCTTTATTGTGTTATCTATTTATTCTTAAGTTTATTCAAGGGCACATTGCGAGGAAACTTCTAGACATTCATATGTAGTTTACTATAATATTTCTTAGAGGGAATCATGGAATTAGAAGCCACTAAATAATATTTTGTTGTAAAATGGTTGATATTAGAGATATAAGGCTTACCCATGTAATAAAGTCACCTTAGAGACTTTAGGTTAAAAGATTAGGGTTTTTTTCTTTTAGGGTTCTCGTCTCCTATGGTTAGGGTTTTGGTCTCTCAAGGTCTTTATAAGAGTGAGGACCCTCATTGTAATATTGCATTGTTCAATAATAATATCGTTTAGTGTTTATGGAGATCATGTTTTCGGTATCGCAACCCTACCTAGGGTTTCTTTGATTCTCGGAATTGTTGAGGAGGAGCTCTATAAAAGGAAGAGAGCTCTCATTTGCAAAGGAATGGCTGGAATTTTGGGAGTTCCCCTCCAAGCTTAGTTGAAGGTCCTTTGGGAAGAAGTTAAAAGGCATTCTAATGTGAGGTTCTTCATCTTTCTTTTCTCTTACTGGGGTTGATTTGATGTCTGGAAATTACTTGTACAAATCTATTGAAAATAATCTTCGAGAAGGGTAGTTTTACTGTAGGAAGAGGATGTTAGGGTTGAAGCTAAGCCCTCCCTTCGTCTTATTGTAATCATTGTATTTATTGAAGAGTTTATGCTACCGTGGTCTCTTGTTTAGGACTCTCCACTCTCTTTTTAGGGCTGCTCTAGCTAGGTTTTTTCGATCTTTGGCTGAAATCATACCTGAAAACTGATGTACTACTGGTTGTTCTTTCTATAAAGAAGGCTTCCTACTTGTGTCTACTTCACTTATGATTTCATACGTGGTTGTCCTTTAATGATTCTTGGTCACATTATTTCTTGGATGATTTTGTACCTGTTGTGAGTAGTATCTTTGGAAGGGCCCTTATTTAATTTTCTGCATATTGAATAAAATCCATATGGTTAGTTTGAGCATGTTTGTAACAATGTAACTACGTCATCTTACGTATTGTTAGATCCCTCTTGAATGTTGATTTTGACTCCATCATCCATTGGATAGGCACTAGTCTTGGCAATCCACCATCCCATTTCTAAAGTACATCTTAAACATTCTTACTAGGGAATCCTCCCTTGAGTCGAAGAAGAGCCGACCTAAAGTGAGTGGAAGAGTTGGTGTGGTGACAATGGGCAATCTTCCTAAGTGCCTCTAGGGTTGCATCTGGTTTTAAGACTTTGAATACCTTTTAGTGCAGGTTTTGGAGGTAATAGGTAGAAGACATTTCTTTAGGGCTAGCCTCTGGATTCCTGTTCGAGTTTATCTAAAAAGGAAGTTTCCTTAACATATTTCAGTGTTCATTACTGAAGGAGCTCGTCAACAAAAAGTGCACTACTTGAATCTGCCTAATGTGTACTTGGCATGTCCAGCACAAGATCACCTCATTTGTGATTGCCCTCATAAAAAGTCTAAATTAGATTTGGAATTGAATAAAGATCTAGTTTAGAAGGTGGAATAGATCCCTTTGGAGTCAGCGTAAAAAGGTCCAAAACAACTACATCAATCTAAAGAGGCTTCTCATTCTTTAATGTAGATTGTCTTTGTGTGCTAAGTGCAAGGGGTCCCTTCTGAATGATGTTGTCCTTATTCTCATGGAATGTGAGAGGGATGACTATCCCTAATCAAAAGTAGTTTGTGAGAGGTGTGTTGAAGAATACACAGGTGGAGGTGATATTTCTTCAAGAGGTGAAGTCAATTGGTTTTGAATTAAGATGTCGGATGAATTGCTTTTGGAATAGTCCCTTTTGGACCACAGATTATGATCAAGGAGGAGGTGGTATTGTTTTGGTTGTCTTCCACTCCTTGCAAATTTGTGGTAGATTATGGCTATGACCCCTTTAATAGGTGTGTCTGGGTAACAACAATGATCAAGACAGGATTTGTAGGCCTTTGCTTGGTTTATGCTCCCAACACTAGTATTGATCTGCATGTGCTTTGGGATTGGCTTCCCTCCTTACTACCTATTGTTTAATGAGTTATAGTAGGGGACTTTGACATGGTTGAATGGTGTGGTGATATAGAGGGTGGTTCTAGATCTACTGTTACAGGGCTCAAAAAGTAGTCTTGGTGCAAGTGCAAGGCTTCTCTCGAAAATTTTGATCCTAACTGGAAGAAGTCCTTAGACTATGGAGGATCGTACATGTGGTGCAAAATGTGAGAGGGAAAAGATAGAGTGCAAGCCAGACTAGATCGGTTCGATGCCCCATAGGATGGTCTCTCATTCTCAAGTAATATGCGGGCAGTGGGTGTAATTATGAATATGGATGGTTCTGATCGTCACCCTATCTTCACTATTGTGCCCTTTGGGTAGACCCCTAATGATCTTAATTATTCCATGTTCAAGCTTATTGTATCCCATCTAGACTTGGAGGATTTTAGTGCCTTTGTTCATAGAGTTTAGAACCTTTCCCCTAGGTTGCAGGGAGAGAGGGGTTGGAACTTGTGGTGGTAGTCAACAATTCACACGATCGTTAGGGTGACCAATGGGTTGGAACTTGTGGTGGTAGTCAACAATTCACACGATCGTTAGGGTGACCAATGTCTCAGTTGATTCAGTTAGAGCACTTTGATGTATTTTGTGTTGCTTCTGGGATGCTTGTGAGTGATTGAAAAACGTACTTTTGGCTTGTATGACCCCTTAGAATGGATCCCTTTTGGTTGGAATTTTATTTGGACTTGGGTAATTATTCTTTATTTTAGGATCCCTTTTGGTACTAGTCTTTCTTTAGTTGCCATGTTGGAATGGTGCTTAAAAAAGTTGTAGATGAAGCTAAACTACTGGCAATTCAAGGACCTTCCTCTAGCAGGTAAGTTGACAATTATTTCATAGAATTTTACAAGCCTCTCATATCTACTATGTTTCTTGTTGGTTCCCTAGCAAGACTTAGTTTAGATTTGTTTTAAAACTCGAGGACGCTCTCGTGGTTAGCTTTTATAGCTCCTGGAGGTACTCCTCGTGATGTTTGTTTTGTATGCGTAAGAACTTTATATTTGCACTACTAGACACTTGACTTTGTAATGGTTTTTATAAAGTTGTAATAAAATGTAGAAAATCCAGGTCCCATCAGCAAGTCTTCTTGGTCTGACTTTGACCAAGCAAAGTCACTAAGTCATTGCCATAAATTTGTTTTCTCGGCTTTATAACAAACTAACCTAAGTTTTAGTTTCTATTGATGTGTTATGGTTGTTACTTAATGATTGGGTGCCCTTGCAAGTAGTTTTATGTTAGATAAATTACATTTATATTCTCCTTAATAAACAACAACACACCTATCTATCTTTAATAAATATGGGACGTAGCCAAGAGCTCCTAACAAAGAACTAAAATGCATGGTAGTTGAGATTTGTGTACCTTGGGAGGTGTTCCCATGTACTCCTTAGCACATGGAAAAGTCATTTACACCCCTTGTCCTTAGTCCTTATGTCTATTTGTACTTTGATCTCTTTGTTATGCCACATGTCACTTTTTTGGTAAGTGAACATTAAATCACCTTTTTGTGATTTTGAGGGGCTAAAGCACTTAGGGAATTAACCCAAAAAGTGGCTATGAGGTCACATTTACTTTGGGTGATCTCAACCCTTGATTAGGGATGATCTCATCCCCTTGGATCTTAGGTTTCACTTTGGTGCCTAAAGAGGGCAAAAGAGCCATGAGGGGCGACATGTTTCATGAGGTTTCTTTTGGTTTGTGAGGAGAGAGCTTTGAGCTATGGAGCTTGGGGTTTGTTGCATGAGGAGAGGAAGAGGAGGCTGCTAGCTTTGTTTGTGAGCAGCAAGGAGCAACTTTCTTCCTTTGGCTCTATTGGAGAGGTTCTTCAACAGAGGAGGGCACATGGCTTTGGCAGGCCGCTTTGTCTGAGGATTTCTAGCCATCAGAATTCATTGATGTCACTTGCATAGTGACCAGAGCAGCAGGACACTCATCCTCGTGGAGGGGTTTTACCATCAGGCATCTCAGTTGGATTATGGAGCACATCTGGCAGTTTCAGAGGGGCTTGACCATACATTTCCTCCTCGCGCTTTGAGCTTGGATAATTTCTCTCATTCGAGCGTCATTGTACCGTAAGGTTCTTATTGTATTGTATTTAATGTATTAGATTGTTGCTCTACCTCATATATACATCATATTCCAACTCAGCTCTTCCTTTGCCTTTATCCAGTGGTCATATGACCAAAATACCTCGTGGTTCACAATATTTTTTAGTTGCTGTTAGGAAGCCTTATCATTCATATTTCAGCATAAAAGATAGGATAGGTGTGTTGTTGCTTTATTGGGAAGCATAAATGTAATTTATCTAACATAACACTACTTGCAAGTGCACCCAATCATTGAACAACAACCATAACACATCAGCAAACTAAACTTTCAGATGGCTATAAAACATAAAACAAATTTATGATTAAATAGTAAAACTCGAAAATCTTAGTTTGGTCAAAGACAGACCAAGAAGACTTGCTGATAGGACCCGATTTTCTACAATAAAGTGGTTCTTTTATGTAAGGACTTTTAATAAAAGTGTACCTTCTAATATTAAAGGACTTTATTTCATAAAGTGCACTTATGTTAAAAAAAGTGAAATTGTATCTTAATATTTTAAGTGATTTCATTTGAGGGAATGAATCATGTCCCCTTGATCATGTAAAGGCAAGATTAGATCTTTGGTCTCTTTGGATTTAGGGTTGGAGAAGGTGAAAAGTCACTTGAAAGGTGAAAGGTCATTTTCGAATTATAAGAGAATGCATTGGGTAGTGTGCAAGACACAACAAAGAGGAGATTGAGAGATTGAGAGCTTGAGAGAGTGTTGGGCGTTAGCAGAGGGCACATTTCCAAAGGAGATTAAACATCAGGAAATTTACTTATAATGTGATCCGTACAGTCCATTGCACAACAAGGGAAGAGGGCATACTAAGGCGCATTGTAGGCAACGAAAATCTAGGTTGTTTGGAGCATTTGCTATAGAAGGCCATACAGCTTTGTCCTGGGTATTAACCCGTTTGCTAACGCTTTTGAGGCAATCGGCCCAACAAAGGAGGCAATGCATGTTAATACGAATTTGGTATACTTGTGCGAAAGGAGTGACTGTTAAGTGTCAGAAGTGGATTTCTCTTGCTAGAAAATCTAATCTTGATGCTGATATATCTTCCTGCTAATGAAATCCTCTCTCTTTGGTTTCCATTATCATTTATCCTAGTCAGTCACCAAACCTTCGTGTACACATGGATCTCACTGCTTGTTCATTGTGTTTCTTACCGTAAAAGTGGGCTTGGCAATGTGTCTTCTACCATAATATTTTCCTCGAAGGCAATCTTAAGTATACATCAGAGTTCCAAGCATTTACGCTATATCTAGGTTGCTAACTGTATGACATAATATATTGCACGTTGATTTTGTCATTAAATTCCCTTATTATGGTATCAGAGCTTCTTTGGGCTCCTTGTCACAGTGAGCATTTTGGCAAGATTTGAAGGGGGGAAACTGGATTGTTTGTTTTCCATTGAACATTTGACATGGAGATGGTCGCTTGCATCATGTATGAGGATCGGTTGGATGGGATTTCCAACCATTTGCAAAAATAAAAAGTCAGACGGCAAGTCGACTACCCTTCAGAGAACAAGATTTGGAGCTCTTGGTCAGCAATCTCATAGTTATTGTTCCATCGAAACCTTAGACCCTGTAGCTTTGAATTTGCATGAGGTAAAGGAGGCCAAAGATCAGAGGCTTATTCTGGATGGGGTGAAGGACCGCCTTATCCCTCACTTGGCTGAGAAGAAGACAACCAAAGAGATGTGTGATGCACTTAAAAACTTGTACGAGGCAAAGAATGAAAACCGAAAGATGGCCTTGAAGGATAAACTGCATGATACCAAAATGGGTAAAGGTGAGAGTGTATCTTCTTATCTTACTGGGGTAGCTCAAGTGAAAGATGAGCTGGCTGCAGTTGGGGAGGTCATATCGGATTCAGAGTTGGTGAGGATAGCTTTGAAAGGCTTCACCAAGGAATGGGAAGTCTTCGTGAAGTGTGTGGTGGGTCGTGAGCATCTTCCAGATTGGAGCAGACTGTGGGACGATTTCACTCAAGAGGAGATTCGAGAAGGATCTTAGAGCAGTGGACAAAAGACAGATAGAGCTGATGAAGATATTGCTCTTGCTGCAAAGGGCAAGGGGAAGAAGAAAGGAAATTTCGGGACGAACTTGAGTAAAGTGAGATGTTACTGTTGTAACCAGTTGGGGCACCTTGCTTCTCAGTGTCTTGAGGGGAAGAAGAAGAAGAAGAAGAAGGAACCAGATGGGCCTGATACAACTGCTACAACAACCATGGAGGACTTTTCTTCCAAGTTTGATAAGGATTTTTCTTTGGTTACTCTAGTATCTAGTGTCGGTAGTGGAGGATTTGGGGGTGATAACAGATGGATTGTTGACAGTGGAGCCTCTTGTCACATGATGAGAATTTGGCGAGTATTCCTTATTATCACAGAGACAGGTCCTGACCGGCTGGTGGAGAGTGAAGGAGGTATGGCGCGAGCTGTACGTGTAGTTGGAAGGGTTAGATTCCGACTCAAGTATGGAGGATTCCTAGAGCTTGATGGAGTTCTCTTTGTTCCAGGGTTGAGGGTTAACTTGCTCTCAGTTTCAGCCTTGGAGGATGTTGGATATTGTACATTGTTCAAGAGGGGACATCTATTTATCTACAGGGAGGGAGTGGACCCGGTTGAACCACAACTGATTGGTGATCGGGTGGACAGGTTATACATCTTGTGAGGACAATCTTCAGGTTATGATTCAACGTCGGATGAGGAGAAGGAGGCTCCTGAGATTGTGGTGGGCCCAAGGATTTAGTCTTGCATTCCGAGAGAAGAGATGGAGTCTCTTCTGGGCATCGACAAGAGGCTCAGCTGGTGTGATCGAATTGATGCTCAGGGTGGAGTGGATTCTCCTAGGAGCTCAGGGTTCAGAGTGGCTGTCAGAGGAAGATCTTCTGGTTCGCGTTCTATGCAGGTGTTGGGGATGGCTCTAGGTTTAGAGGGAGCTGCTACTGCAAACAGTGTGATGGGACCAGATGATGGTGATGGCAGCGAGTACATCCTCACCAAGAGGGAGTGTTAGCTTTTATAGCTTGGGAGGTACTCCGCATGTTTGTCTTGTATGCGGAAGTAACCTTATATTTGCACTACTAGACACTTGACTTTGTAATGGCTTTTTAAAAAGTTGTAATAAAGTGTTTTTTTTATGTAAATGACTTTTTGATAAAGTGTACCTTCTAATATTAAAGTGACTTTATTTCATGAAGTGCACTTATGTTATAAAGTGAAATTGTACTTTAATATTTAAAGTGATTTATTTTGGAGGGAATGAATCATGTCCCTTGATCATGTAAAGGCAAGATTAGATCTTGGTCTTTGGATTTAGGGATGGGGAAGGTGAAAGGTCATTTTCGAATTATAAGAGAATGCATTGGGTAGTGTGCAAGACACACCAATGAGAAGATGGGATTGAGAGATTTCTGAGAGAGCTTGAGAGAGGAAAGTGGGCAGCAAGGAGGGCGCATTTTCCAAGGGAGATTGGGCACATTTCCCAAGGAAATTTTCTGTTTAGAAGTGGCTGAAATTTATTGCTGTTAGGGAGAACGTACTGTATGGATCCGTACAGTCCATACAACAAGGAAGAGGGCATGTTTTTCGAGGCAGATTGTGGACACGGAAATCAAGGCTGTTTGGAGTATTTCTTGCTGCAGAAAGGGCCGTACAGTTCAGTCCATACAGCTATTGTTTGGCACATTTTTCGAGGTGCTGTCCAACAAAGGAGGGTTGTACAGAAGTATGTATTTGGCACATATTTCTATGCAAAAAGGAGTGGGACTGTTTGGTGCTATAAGTGGATTTCTTTTGCTGGAAAATGTAATCTTGCTGCTGATATATCTTTCCTGAAGCTAATAAAATCTCTCTCCCTTTGGGTTTCCCCACATTGGGGTTTTCCCTGGCTGGTTGCCTAAATTTCTGAGTATGAGATGGATGTGTAATTGCTGTTCATTGTGTTTATTCCACTGCAAAAGTGCTTGGCAATGTGTATTTCTGCTCATAATATTTTCTGAATGTGGGTTTATACATTTCAGAGTTCATAGATGACAATTATCTCTAGGTTGCTAAGTGTATGACATAATTTAGTGCATGCTGATTTTGTCATTAAATTTCTACATTGTGATCCAAATATGGTGGAAACTATGGGCACTAATGTTCCCATGGGATGTCTTCATTTGGCCCAAGGAGGATGGCTTGGGATTGAGTGATGTGCTTCAGGGTAAAATTTAAGCTGCAGAATGAATTGCGACATGCTTAGAAAGTTCAACTCCCTTTGCAGATATTATTTAGATTTAGGTTTTTACAAGCCCAACATGAGCAGAAGATCCATGGTGACTTAAGCCTATGTGATATTATCTCTTCTCTGCACCTTTTCCAAATCAAAGGATCTTCTATTATAAAAATCATGTGGTCTGCTTGGAAGTTTATGTGTGCTGGAATTACAAAGGCAGTAGATACAGTTGGGACTTAGCACTACGACCAATCTGGTGTTGGAAAGATCACAACCAATGTCTTATGGAGAATGCTTAGTTTCAAGCTCACTGGCTAAGCAAGAAGGGCATTTTCTTTTGGAAGGACTTGCAGGATTGTCCAGATCATGGGTAGATTGGAGGGTTGTAGCTCATCATGAAGCTCTCCTTTTATTCGGACATAATGACCATTTGAGAGATTTAAAAGATGATCTCCCGTGAGGATTTATTTAAGTTGAACATTCAAATGTCAGGTCCCATTTGGAGGGATTGGTGTTGGTCCTTTTGTAAGCCAATCCAAAACTATGACATGAAGAAGCTCTACTCCTTGCTACATCAAAAACACCCTTTTACCCTTGTCTTGAATGGTATAGATGGACCTCTTCAGATCCATAGATCAAGTGGATACATAGGTTGATGAGTCTTTTTTAAAGTGTTTCAGTTACTGTTCCCTTAGTCCTACCCAAAAATATTAGAAGACCACTAATGTTAGTTACCTGCATATGCTAGGATCTAGGGATATCTGTCCTTACCATATAAAGTATCATGATTATTTTGAGATTCTTTCAGTGACCTTAACAGCAACAAGATATGCATAGTTTTGTAATAGACATTAATCAATCCCCTGGATATATTTTGTAATTTGTAATTGTAAATGGAATGAAACCATTGATTATATTGTGGGAAAATCTGTGATCAATTTGTGCTTGTTTGTTTGGGTGAACATTGCAGGTTGCTTATTCAAATGTTATCATGCCTCTAGCTGAATTAGAAGCGGAACAATCTTATCTAGTGCAGTCTTGTTTGCTTCCAAGAATGGTGGCCACATCAAAGGATGTTCGGGAAGCCAGCGTTGAAGCAGAAAAATTAATTGATGCTCACAATGTGAAGTGCAGGTCCTGATTGCTATTCCTTTCTTTCTGCATGTATTTTCATTAGCTTGTAGTACTTTCACGTGTTTGTTTATATTTATAAGGTTTACCTCATAAGTTCGAAAGTCATTCTTTTATTTTTCCATGAACATTTTTAATTTGCATTATGGATAGCTGGAAATAATTAGCTGTCACACTCCCTCCAGAGTTAGGAAGGGAGATTCACAGATAATTTGGTGTGCAACCTTTTATGTAAAACATAAAGAGAGCATTACAAAGCAATTAACATTTTACTAGCCAATGTCAGAAAAAAGCTGTTGTAACTGCTTTTGATGTAATATAAATCTGCTTTAAATTAAATAGAGAAAATAAAATGTTTTTTTTTGCCTGTTGCATTAAAAACTACCTATTGCTGCTGATAACTCAAACGTACAGGAGCAATGTGTATATGTGCATGCTTTGCATTGAAAATTATCTACTCTCTTTTGAATACTGAATTTTAGCTGTGTTGCACTGGTTTTTGGGACGGGGGAATGGCGGGGATGGGTGGACGTGTCCCTATGACGACTAGAGCTCACTCCCAAATTTTTCACGGGGTGACAATAATAATAACAATGATAATAATAAATATTAAAAAAATTAAAAAACTTAGAATTCACCATAAACATTTGTAGTTGCTTGTAAGCATAACAGGCTATACTATATAGTATTATGCACAACCCTTACACTCACCAGTTCTGAAGAAGCTCAGGCAATTTAAAAAAGGGCACTATATAGTATTATGCACAACCCTTACACTCACCAGTTCTGAAGAAGCTCAGGCAATTTAAAAAAGGGCTGAGTGACATCTAATATTGGTCCCTAGACATGAGCAAAATGTAGTTTAGCTTTATGAAACTTAAGTGTAACTATTTTAATTTGCAATAAGGTCCATGAATAGCTGGTCTGTTGACCACCTATTTCACTAGGGGTCAACTCCATGTGCCATGATGATATGTACTTGATGGTGCTACTAGTTTGAAGACTTATTGTCTTTACAAGGTATTTTGGCCTCAACATTTTTGTAATTGAATTTCCTGGCCTCTTACGGGGATACAATGTAAATGGATTTTGCATGGATCACAATTTAGGTCAGTTGCCTAGGACTTCACTTTATCATTAGAGAGTCCTTTCATCGAAGTGTTTTTTTCCTCGTGTTATTAATTTGGCCTAACCAAACCTTATTAATTTCCTCGGAAGTTTTCACTCCACAATACCTCCAAAGTGGTGAAAGACATCTAATGGTCGCGTCTCTATAAGCATAATCATTCAACTAAAATTTGCTCTTAACTTCAAGGAGAAAGAATTTCTTTTTTTTGAACTTGCTCTTTTTAATCTCAAATGGTGGATGAAGAAATGGAACGCAGAAGCAGGATGTAACCATCTCATAAAACAATAGTGAAAGCAAAAAAAAATTTCAATGATGTCTTCAGGGAGAACATCGTGACAGCCGTGTAATCTTGATTGTTATTGATTAACAATAGTTGCAGGAGTGTCCCTGTGGCAAAACTGATCCAACACTTTATTTTTGACAAAAATTGAATTCAAAAGAACAAAAGCAAGAAATGTCATAACAGAAATGAAACAACAAAATGGGAGTAAGCAGAAATCAAATGACATAAATGAAAATAGCAGAAATGAAAACTACTAAAAGCAGAATTGAAAACCATTGTAAAAGCAGAATTTAAATAGCAGACATGAAAACTACTAAAATGAAAGGAGAATTGAAACTTACTAAAATATAGAACAATCCAAACAATGTTAAACTCTTCAAGTTGGTTCCATGTAGTGTTTTAAGTGAGAACCGTTAGTGCTGTAGGAAAACAATCGCTCTTGTAAATCCTTTAGAATGTAAGAGTTTGCACCTAGGACAAAAACGATCTTGAAAGGACCCAGCCATAATTTTTGAAACTTTGAAACATGTGATCGTCTTTTAGAGTACATGGTTAAGTCATCAAGATAGATGCGAATAATCTTGCCGATCAAATCGTCAAAAGCTATATGCGCAACCCTTTGAAAAGTGGCACCTACATTAGATAAGCCAAAATGCATACGTTCATAAGCAAAAGTGCCCTAACGAGTAATAAAAGTGGTTTTATATTTATCTGCCATTTTTACCTTGATTTGATTGTAACCAGAGAAACCATCAAGTAAGAACATTATCTGTGACCCTGCAACTTGTTGTAAAATCATTTCCATATTAGGGAGAGGAAAGTGATCTTTTATGCTAGCCTGATTCAATGCGCGAAAATCTATGTACGCATAGCCTGATTTGACTAGTTGTTTTTCGAACAAGAACCAAATTAGAAACCCATTCCGAATACTTAACTAGAAAGATAATCCCAACCTTCAAGAGTTTTTCCAACTCCTTTCGAATAGTTGCTTCCAGTGCAGGGTTAATAGGTCTTTGTTTTTGCCTAACTGGTTTTATGCCCTCCTTGATGGGAATGGCATGCTGTATAAGAGCAGGATCAAAACCATGAAGATCCTCATAAGACCAAGCAAAAACATCTTGAAATTCACCAAGCTATTTGACAAACTTCAATTTTTCTTCATCAGAACATTGGACACCTATTTTAACATTCGTTGGAGACTCGGGTGTCCCAATGTTCAAGGAAATGGTTTCACCCACCTTCCTTTTCGACTCCTCTTCTTTATGATTCTCTTTGTTGCCTACATCACTCGATGAAAATGAACTTTCTAGAGGAGTCAAGCGCTTAGGAATCTTGTTATCTTCCATTGATATAATTTCCTTAGGCTTATAAGGTTCATTTTGAATGAAAGCATAGATGCTCTCATCACTAGGGAAGACCTGCCATGATTCTATATTGTCAGGGATATGTGGACGATATAGAGATTGAAAAGTACAATCAGGTCTTTGTGGCAGAAGTTGTCGATTAGGAGAGGCTGCAAAAACAGCTAACCGATCAACCATTGAGTTCAATTTCCTCTTAACATGAGTAATGTTGAACGATAGTAGGTTTAGATTAGTGCCCAAATAGTTTGGGTGTAGCGTTTCATCAACTTGTTGCTAGGAGAGTATATTTTACGTACAAGGTTCACAATAAGCTCAGAATCCCCAAAAACTGTAAGGTGACCACAACCCAGATTATAGGCGTTTTCAATGCCTAACAGTAATGCTTCGAATTCAGTGACATTGTTTGTGCAAGCAAACTCTAACCTATAAGAAAAATTATGAATTTTTCCCACAGGAGAGTACAAGATAATACCAACTCCGTTTCCTTCATTGGAGCATGAACCATCAAAGTGCATATGCCACATCCCGTCGTCTAAGTCAATTTGTTCCAAGGGAGTGTTATCCTCCTCAACAAAGATGGAATACACTTCTAGGTCCTCCTCGATATAATTCACATTAGGCCGTGGAACACTTTCTATGTAAGGTGAAATCCTACCCTCTCTAAGGACTATGATGTTTTTACCATTCCGAGGAACGAATAAGCGTGTCTCGTTGAGTGAGAGGTATCCACCCGTCAAACTTGCCAATCTCTCCCTAGGATGATCGAGTAGTTACTCACTGGCATATTGATTACCTGAATATTAAGGGTTGTCCTTATTTCAGGGTGCGCGCACAAAACCAAGGTCACGTCCTTGATTTCACCTATGGTCGTTTGTTGTAGACTATTATAAGAGAGCATGCTTCTGGCGTTTTCATTTGTACAAGACAAGCCTAGCTCTTCCATAATAATCTTCGACATTACACTTGGGCCCGAACCGGTGTCAATGAGGCAACAATGGGCGATCTTATCCATAATCTTTACAGAAATATAAAACGGGGGTTTTTTACAGGGTATCTAAAGTTATGTACACCTACTTTATTTACAGATGAATCCTCTTCATCTACCTCTTGAGAGAGGTTGGCTACAACGAAAGCTTTTCCTTCCATGAATTGTTTTAGATGCTTTTGTTGTTCAGGGACGACAACCATGTCCAGAAGGGTTGCATCTGCTTTGATGTTGGCCAACTGATTTAGAATGTTGTATTTGGAAGAGGGGAGAGGAGAGGTAGTTCTTTGACTGTCAGGAGCCTTAGGAACCTGAACAGTAGAAGCTGGTGAGTTGAGCTTGGGCTAGAAGAATTGCGGGGAGAATCATATTTGCTTTTGGGAGCATATGATTTATTCCTAGTATTGATGATCATGACATCTTCTGGCTCTGCAAAGTTTAGGACAACAATAGTAGTTTCAGGTCTCTTACCAAAGATTTTATCTCTGACACTCTTCTTTACCTCACATGTACTTTCCTCATGGTGTTCCTCGCAAAAGTTACACCAACTACGAGGCATGATAGCTTTAGGCTGAAAATTATTTTCATTTTGATTTCTAAAGCAGGGTGCAGAAGAGGATAGAGCTCCAGGGGTAAGAGAGGAGACATTTCCTTTTTGCTTGTACGCTATCATACGATTATTCATGTCTTGTACAAGCTATAAGAGGGCGAACATGTCTGTTTGTTTAACTGAATCTCCCTTAGGAAGACTTGTTCTTTCAAGCTGTTCTTCATACTCTAAACAAGTATGCAGAGCGGAACCGAGGTTATCAATAGCCTTTTCCTGAAGCCTATGACGGTAGGGGGAAGGTAATGCATTATAATAATGCATGGAAGCGGCTTGGTTCTGAGGTCAAATGAGTTCA